>JABUQX010054662.1:30000-38947 GCA_015478945.1 Trachelipus rathkii
CCGAGATGGCCAAAACTACCGCCTTACAACTTTGTCATTCCACTCCTATGATGCAACCTTTCACTTCTCGCCCTCTGCCAAACTCACATTTCTCTCCTCCAGGCATACCCTTCCTGACTCAATCCACTTTTTCTTCGGTCTCTCAGCCAGTCGATTCCCAGCATACTTGCCACTATACATCCGCTTAACCAACCGACTATCATCCAGCCTTTCCACATGACCAAACCATCTCAACGTACTTTCATTTATTCTCTAATTATCCCCTTCTTCACACCAAACAACTCTGTAAATACGTTCATTCCTCATTTTATCAATTCTTCTCACACCTAACATGCCCCAAGATTGTCCATCTGAACACACTGTACTTTAGATATTTACCTCTTACTCCAGACCATAGTCTCCTACTATACATTAACACAAGTAACAACACACCCTTATGCAAGCCCCTAGCGCACTCAAGACTTAGTCCCTTTATATCCACCAACAATAGTGAAGAGTGGTGTCCCACAGGGTTCAGTGCTGGGGCCACTATTGTTACTCATTTATATAAATGATTTAGACCAGGGACTTAAATGCAAGGTTTCTAAGTTGGCAGACGATGATACCAAAGTGGCACCACAGTTAGGAAAAATAGTGAAGGATGTATGAAAGATTCAAAATGATCTTGATAAACTTCTTGGGTGGGCAGATAAGTGGCAAATGAATTTTAATAGTAAAAAGTGTAAGGTTCTTCACCTAGGTTACTCAAATAAAAGTTTTAACTACAATAAATGAATGGGGATATGGCTTGAGTCTGTGGACTCAAGAAAAGATTAGGTTGATTATAAAGCAGTTATTTGAAAAGTATGCTAATCAGTAGTTTGGAAGCTAGAATAAAGCTAATAAGATGCTGGGGATCATAATAAATCGCAATGTTGTTTACAAGAGCAAGGAAGTTATAAGTAAACTGTATAATACGCTATGTTAGGACAGTAATAGAGTATTGTGCACAAGTTTGGGCCCTTATTTAAAGAAAGACTTAGAATGCTAGTGCGAGTGCAACGTAGAGCAAGCAAGATGATTTCTGGTTTGAGAAGGGTAAGGCTATGAGGAAATGCTGAAGGAGTTAGGAATGTTTTCCGTAGAAAGGCGATTTCTCAGAGGGGATATGATACAAGTCTACAAAATATTTACATCTGTTGATGATGCAGAGACCAATAATATTTTTCCTATAGTAGAGGCACGGAACAGGTGACCAGGGGACACAATAAGAAAATTAAGAAGAAAGCATGCATTCAGTAATAGGGTCGTTAAATTTTGGAATGGTCCTGCAGAGGAGGTTGTTGAGTGGTGGACTCGATTGCAAACATTTTAAGAAAGGGTTGGATACGTTTATGATGGGTTGGGTATCATATAATATATTTAGACGAAGCCAAATTGGCGGGTTTTTAGTTATAGTAGTTATAAATGTTAGACTGCATGTGTGACCATACCTTAGTTATTAATGCATGTGGATGGTTTGGGTATCATGTATAGCTATATCATTATTTTTGACTAAGCCAAATTGGTGGATTTTTAGTTACAGTAATTTGACAAGTCCTAGGGTGCTTTGTGGATTTGCATGAGCATGTTTAGTTAGTGGATTGACTTGGACAGTCTCGACAGGCCCATGTGGCTTCTTACTGTCTCTATATTCTTAATGTCTTAATGATTTAATTTCACCAGCCACCTTCCTGCCATTCACAACTTTTCTACTACACTCTGCATCATCCGTTCCCTTTTCATCCAACATATATCCTAAATATTTAAACTCAGACACTTGTTCCAGCTGCTCACCATCAAACATAACTTCGCACAGGACTGTCCTCACTCACAACCATAACCTTACTTTCAAACCCCTCCTTTAACACACCCTACCAAATCTCTAAAAATCCTCTCAAACTCTCTTTAGATTCACCACACAAAACAAAATCATCCGCATATATGTATTGCACCCTAATCTCTCTTCCATTCTCCATCATTCTAAGACCATCTCCTGCCACCCCCACCTTTAATTTCTTTCATAACCCCATCCATAAACAAATTAAAAAACCAAGGAGACATAACACAACCCTGTCTCACTCCGCTATTAATATGAAGCCCAATCACTTTCGAGACATGCTTTATTCTTACCCACGACTTCAACTATCGTCAATACATACTTTTGATGTCATTCAAAAGCCTACCACCGACACCTATATCACTAACACCAGCCATAGAGATTCCCTATTAATCTTATTATTAAACGCCTGTTGCAAATCCATAAACCAAATAACAATTTTATTCTTCTTCTCCTCATTTTCTCAATCATTTGTATTCAATGTAAAGATTTGATCCACACATCCTCTACCAATCCTAAAAGCACCTTGTTTTTCACCAATCAGTCCTTCGGTCACTCGGCCACTCTACCAAAATACCAGCATAAATCTCCCTACAACATTCATTAAACTAATTTCCCTATAATTACTAACAGTTCCCATTATCTCCCTTAAGTACCCTTATATAAGAGTACTATTCTGCCTTCTCCAAATCCCTTCGGAACTTACCTCCATAACGAGCTTCGCTTACACCAACTTACCAAATCCAATCCAATCACTATCTCCCGTCTCTTTGATCATTACACCACAGTATTCATCTATACCTGCAGATTTACCAATTCTTCAACTTCTTCACCCTCCTCCTTAATTAATGACTATCCCTAAAACCAAATTTTTCCTCTTGAAACAATAAACCCTGATATATTCACAATCACCTCTTCATTACTGAAAATATTATACACAGTCTTTCTAAGGGTTCCTTCCACACTTCCCTCAGATCCCCATTTCATAGTTACGAAAGCAAAACCTTCGCATATTAAGTTAATTTTCATTCTTAAACTCTTTCGCGCTTCCTATTTCCTTGTAAGTTCCCCCATTCATCTCCTTCCAAACTGTTCATTTTACCTCTTTTTTTCCTCCTACGTAATGCACCTTTTAGATATAATAAATAATTAATACTAATAATAAATAATATAATAATATAATACATAATAATATAATTATATATAATAATAAATTTGAATTATTTTAGACACTTTAAATGACCGTCATTTTTAGCATAGTTTCGCTAATTTCTTTGCTATTCCTTTTCAAATAAAAACTCTTTATTTGAGAAGGAATTGTATTTAAGATATTATTCTTACAATAAAACAGAAGTTTAATAGTGTCTTTTTTCAATTGTATTGTTCTCTCGCTCCATTCAAATATTTTGCAGTTTGTGTATAGACATTTGTCTTTAGGTGACTTGGTCGATCATGAAATGTGTTTATTGTATTATTATCGTTCGATGTTGTTGTTTTTTCCTTCTACATTGTAGTTTGCCAATTTTTTATTCAATATTATATGACAATCATATACTCATCTAAAATAATATACAAAAATTATATATGAGAGATACATTTATAATTAGCAAGCTTTGAGTTGAGCTCGCTAGACTTATTTAATTTATATTGAAATAACTGTGACACTATGAAAAACAATAAGGCAAACATTAAATATATTCCAATTATATTAAAATAGAGTTGTATTTTTATGTAGTCTTTTGCACATTATATGTGGTTCAGATAAGGCAGAAGGACATTATAGTCCATCCGGAAAGCAACTTAGATCATTTCGAAGACATATTAACATCTTTAGATAAATAAATAAATTCAAGCTATATTTGATTAACACGGTGAGCATTTTCAATTTAAGGGGACAGAGAATATAGGATATACAGAAGAGAGTAGTAATATATATAGTTATACATCGACAGACTCTGCTAATGTAATATTATCATTTTGATTGACTCTATATTGTGTTTATGAATAATATATTCCAAAACTTTGATCATATATAAAGCAGATTCTCTACATATATCTTCCAAATAAATCTCAATCTGGACCTTGCTTGTTGACTGCAGGTCATGGCCTTATATCTTTGCATGTGTAAATAGAAGAAGTTCCTGAAAAAGAAATATTAACATAATTAAAAAATCACATAAAACAATGCGGAAATATTTCGAAGGAACATTTAAATTCTTTTGGTTTCAAAGATACATATGGAATGTATATGCAGAAAACTTAAATAAGAAGCTTCCTATCGGGCCTCAATATCCATGTACTTAAATAAAATATGTATACCACTTGGTCAGAAACCATACAAATACTCTCCCAGACCAATTTCCGATCTCGAGAATTGAGGTTATGTGGTGAGAATGAAATGAGATGAAAGTATATAATATATATATATATATATTATATATATATTATGATATATTATATATATATATATATATTTATAATATATATATATATATATATATAATATATAGTATATATATATATATTGATGTAAATAAAATTTGTATATATAGATATATATATATATATATATATATTATATATATTTAGTGATGCAGTAGATGTTATTTTTTCCGGGGGTGCGGATGTTTGATTTTAACATTATGCAGATACGGATGCGGATGTTTTGGATATATATATAATATATATATATCATATTTTAAAAAAAAAAATATATATATATATATATATATATAGTAGACGAGAGATCCTGCTTTTTACCTACGGATTTAGTGTACAGGAACCCACCACGGCTCACAATGAAGCGGGGGCCACACTGGGCTGAAAAATCAGCACCATGGGAGGGCCCTGTCATATATATGTTTCAAATGTCAAAGAAAGATTTGATTAGTGAAATGAATATTCAGTCAGTCAAAATAAATAAAAACTAAATAAAATTTTATTCTTGTATTAATAATAGTCTTAACATTACATAACAAATCAAATATTAAAAAGAATATTCACTTCCTGAAGATACAAGAAAATAGAGTTACGGCTAAAGTGAGAAGATTCAGATAAGATATGGAATAATCTTTTAGGAGGTGTTATGGACCATAAAGTGGGAAAATGACGACGGCGAATAGGGTCCAGATATGGGAACAATCAATGAAGATTGAATGAACGGATTGCGGGGTATGGCAACGGCAAAATTTGCAAATGGGATGAGGGTCTCGTGACATATAGTGACTGTGAGTGATATTAGTGTGGCCAATACGGAGGCGTGCAAGTATCACCTCATGTAAGCGCTTTCGTCTGTGGGAGGAAGACCACTCACCAATGTTCGGCTTTATATTTCTAAGTTTCGCTCCCAGCTGATCACTCGTCCAGCACTCTTGCCAATAAGATCGAAAGCCTTGTCGGAGAGAAGGATAGTAATCAGTTGATGGGAGGCGGCCTTGTCGAATGGCATCCGGGAGGTACCTGGAACAGCTCCGAAAAGAGGAGGCGGCCATTTTGGCCTCTGTCAGCGACGATTACATTGCCAGTTACCCTACATGAGAGGGGGTCCAAATACATAAAATAATTTGTTTCTTACGGGAATGGAGAAGTGAAGAAATTGTTGTACAGCTGATACCATTGTGTTTTTAGAAATAAGGGGTTTTTTAAGCGCTTGTAGCCGCGCTAAGCGATCTGAATAAACGACATAAGAGTGATCTTGGTTAAGGATTAGAATTCGAGAAAGGCCAATCATTATAGCCATTAATTCTGCCGTAAAAATTGAAGCATGAGGGGGAAGGGTATGGGAGAGGTTTCGGTCAGGAAAGACAGCAGACGCGCCCACACTGTCCCCTGTTTTAGAGCCGTCAGTAACACTGGAGTAAATTCATCGTGAACTGCGGAATGAGAAAGGAATGATGCTTTTAACAGGGCAGCAGGATGGCTAGATTTGGAGAGAGACGTCAGAGCCAAGCAAATGGTAGGAGAGAGAAATAGCCAAGGTGTGTAAAACTTCATCACAAGAGAACGGCGGCACTTTTGCAAAGGGATGTTGAGGAAATTAAGGATGTTAGAAACGTGTTTGCAAATGGCCAGTAATTAGGATTCTGAGGTATCTCCTGCAGAATCGGTGTCAGAGCAGACGGTATTGGGGTTTGAAAACAAAGATAACTTGTACACATGATGTATTCTCTTCGAAGAGAGAGTGGCATCACATCAGATTCAACTTCAAGGTTCGAAAGAGGGACCGATCGAAAGTTCCAGTGGAGAATACGGACGGCTTCGTTTTGGATGGGATCTATACAGGTGTAGTAGTGTTGTGGAGGCTTGACCATATACTGCACAGCCATAATCCAGTTTCGATCGGATTAAGGCTATGTAAAGACGTAAATGGGACTTGCGATCAACACCCCAAGATTTTGAGGCGGGATGACGTAACAGGTCAAGGGTGCGATGACAAGTTGTTTTTAGGTGTTTTAATATGCGGTGCATATGTTAAGTGGTCATCTAGGATGAGCCCTAGAAATTTGACCTGTGAAGTTACAGGAATGGGCGAACCATATAAGGTTAGGTTCGCTGGAAGAAGGTGGGCAGGTTCTTCGATTCCCTTTTTTTCTTAAAAGCACTGCTTTGAGGTTTTGGTGGGAGAAAAATGGAAACCATGGGAGCTACCCACTGTGAAAATTTTCAATAGCTAGTTGAAATTGCCGTTCGAGAAAGGGCAGCCTGGCAACGGCTATGTATAATGCTAAGTCATCTACATATAGAGAAAATTGACAGTCGCTGGAATAGAAGGTAACAATATCATTAAATCCGAGAGCAAATAGTAAGTATCACTTAAACACTACCCCTGCAGAAACGCCTTCATCCAGAGTAAAGTGCGTGACAGAACTAGAAGAGCACCCGAAAACTTGCTGGATCTGTTTTGACAAAAGACATTTTAATGAAGAAGAGGGAGTTGTCCGCGAAAACCGAGCGAATGGAGTTAAAGGAGAATCCCAGTTCTCCACGTTGTGTCGTAAGCTTTTTTCAAGGTCAAAGAAGACGCCAAGAACCATCCCACCAGTTGAGAAGGTCTTCCGCGATGTCATGTCTAGTTTTAACAAGGGTTCCGCGGTCGAACGATTTTTCCGAAACCAAACTGGAAGTTTAAAAAGCTTGGCGACTCTCCAGAACAGGGAGAAAGCGGCCTGAAACCATTTTCCCCATAATTTACAGGTATGGCAGGTCAGTGAAATTGGTCTTTTGTTATCCGCCAGCCTCGGATCTTTCCCAGGTTTGGGGATAGGAATTACAATAGCTGTAGGTCAAATTGATGGAAAAGAGGATTCGATCCAGATACTGTTATATAGATCCAGCAAAAATGCTGATGCTGAGGGATGTATATGACGGAGCATGATATACGAAATCATGTCTGGACCAAAGGGGCACCGTCTTTGCTACTCGCCAGTGCAGTTGATAGCTCTGCAAGTGGTAAAAGTGTACGGATTATGCGTTAATTGGTTATTGTTATCTTCCCTTTCGCTGTTAATAAGTCTGGCAAGTGCTGTGTCAGTTCTCAGTTTTTGAATGGCTTCAGTGTAGCGGAATGAACCTCGAATGGCTAGCAAGCTATAACCTAACGCATCCGCTACCACCGCTCGAAGGAGCGGAGATCGTATCCGTTATATCAGGCGCCCATAACCGAGGACTGTGGGTGAGGAGTTATTAGATCGACGAGATATTTTCTGTGTAACTTCCCACACTAAAGGAAGGAGAGTTGTGGAGTTAACAGTCGATATGTAAGCTCGAAAATATTGTTTACACGTTTGACAATTAATTCGCCGAGATCTCGCTGCGGCTGCTTTAAAAATAATCATGTTTGGGGTGGTACGGGTCTTTTTTGTATTGCCTGTAGAGTTTCTTCTTCTCTCGGTTGGCTTGTGCGCACTCTTGGGACCACCAAGGGTTTGCCGACCGCCTGCCTGAGGAAGACTGCGGAATGCAAGCTTCCGCTGCCGAAGATGACTACTTTCTGGAAGAAGCAAAAGGCTTCATCAACAGTCGGAAATCGTTATTAAAAGGAGAAAGAGGGATAGCTGTGGCCTGATAAAAAGGAGCCCACTCCGCTCGATCATAACGCCAGCTGGAGTTGGGTTTTTGCATTGGGCTTGGAACAAGCTCATTTAATGCTATTGGGTAATGATCACTGCCGAATAAATAATCAAAGCGGGACCAGGTAAAACGATCCATAAGGGAATGGGAGCAAAAGGAAATATCAATACAAGAAGAAGTGTGTGTTATCTAAACGTTCATAGGTAGGGAGTCCTGTGTTAAGGCCTCAGGGAAAAGGGGGGTTAGAAGATCTATTAAGATCTTGGATTTGGATGAAGTGCAGAGTCGCCCCATAAATGGTGGCGGAGGTTGAAGTCACCTATATAACAACCGGAGTAGGAGCTGCTTTTTAAAAAGATCAGTTAAGTCGACCTTAGTAAATTCACACTCGGAGCTAAGTAGACTGAACATATAGTAAAATGTCGATGGATAAGTGAATTCTTGCCGCTACTGCAATGAAGTTTGGTTTGAAGAGGGACTGGGGAATATGGGGATAGATTTTGTGAATGAGTATTCCTGCCCCTCCCCTATCATTGTCACCCCATTCTATAGAAGTTAACGGCGATTTATATTTCAGATGGATTGAAAGAGTCACGGATGACATAGTCGAGTTCCTGACAAACATTACACTTTGGTGTAGCATATGTTATTTAGTTGAACAAGTTCTTCGAAATTAGAGTATAAGCCACGAACAATTCCACATTGAAGGAAAGTAGTCATGATGAGTTATGAATATTATGGTGGTTGGTCTATTAGAGACAATTTGTACTCTAATGTGACTGGGGTAATGTTTAGAAGGTGTGATACAGGATTGAGAGGGAGGTTGAGGCGTGGGTCCTCGCGAGGAGGGGGAACAAAACCTGGGGGGGCCAGGGTAGTCATACACTAGAGATTTGTTAGGTTGTATGACCTCTTTTAGGGAGGAGTTTTCGGATGTATTTGTGAAAGAGCTTCACCATGAATACGAAGGATAAGTTGGAGTTTTCAACCAAGTCCCAACTTAATTATGTGGGTTTCGAT
>JABUQX010054663.1:0-7500 GCA_015478945.1 Trachelipus rathkii
AAATGTATATCTTTTTTTATAGTGTTTAACAGAAGTGTGTGTATATTTGACTCATATAGCTTAGTATTATAATATATATATATAGTAATATAATTAGTAATGATTAAATAAGTATAAATATTATATTAATTTCAACTATAATATATATATATATATATATATATTATTATCAATTATATATATATATACTATATACTATATAGATAAATCATATATAGTATAATATTATTATTATATAATATATATATCATTATATAATATAAATATAATATTAGGGTTATAGTGAGTACTATTTCTATATACTATATAACACTATATTATATATATATAATATATATATAGCGTAGTATATATATATATATTAATATATATATGATATATATATATAGATATATAGGTATTATATATATATATACTAATATATATATATATATATATATAATATATCTATATAGTAGGTATATATATAGTAGTATACATAGCACGATCGACATTTTTATATATTCCGCGTACATAGTATATAGGGTTGTGAAAAAACGGTTTTTTTTAATTTTGTTTCTTTTTTTAAAAAAACACGTTTTTTTTTGTGTAAAAAAAAACTGTGTTTTTTTTTTTTTATAATTACCGTCTTCTTGGATGTTTTTTATGTATATTATAGATGTTTTAAATTATACAGTAAGTTACCGGGTAATACCCCTTCTAAGGCCTGAATATGAACTATTAAATACGGGATTCTTATAGTATTACAAGTTCCCGGTATATATTAACTGGGTGCGCGTATATGGGTCTATCCCATTTTTGCGTACCCAAAATAATGGAAGTTGGCCGCTGCGAGTAATTTTTGAAAATCTTTATATATTTTGTCGAATGGTCTTTAATGTTATCCAGCGCTGGGGAAAGTTCAAAACCAGAGCACCGTTGGGTCAATTTGTAGATTTACTCTGGTTGTAGACAGGTGAGCCAAAATGTTTATGACGCAGGATAGGAGAGCAAACATTTATCATCACTTAATAGAGTGCTCCACATTTTAAGTCCATATCTCATATTGGTAATTTCCTTATTACAAATTTCATAGAGAGTGATTTGTTAGGGATACTCTGTTAAGGTACCATTTTTTGGCCTTTCCTCGTTTTTTTTTGGCCAAATATATTTCCACCATGAAAAATGAAATCCGAAAAATTGTGTTTTAAAAATCGAAGAAATTTTCCATTTTCGTCCGTTGGTGTCATCTAATTTAAAGTAAAGGAAATATCATTTAACGAATAATACCGAAAATTGTGGGTGTGATGAATCCATGACTTTAAAGTAGGGTTTAAACTTGAATCTTAATTTGAAGTTTGGGTATATTTTTTAAAAAAATTTACAGGGTGTCTCCCATATTAAAATCAATTTTTCACCGAAAATCGTAACTTTGAACGCTTATATCTCTGCATGGGGTAAGTGCCTTAAGGAAAATCTGAAATTTTCACAAATTATTATACTACTAACATAGATGTTCCTTCACCTGCAATATTGATTGACTTTGGTATTTGCTTGTTTTAAGAAATACAGCCATTCAAAAATGCGCAAAAAAAAAAAAAAAATTTTAAGTTTCGGAATTTGCACATAGTTATTATTATTATAATAGTTATTATAGTTCAAGACAATACATAGGCAAATGAAATAGTGTGGCATCATGGAGAAATGAAAACAATGTTTTAGAAAAAATTTAATTTTTTTGGGCGGTTTTTAATAATAGACATATAGTATTTAAGCAATCTGATTGCTCTACAAATGACAAAATATTAACCAAGTTTTACTTCCTTGAAAAATTATCTATATATATATATATATTATATATATATCACTATATATATATATTAAATCACTATCTATATAACCTGGATTATATAATAGAGATGATAATATATATATATATATATATATATAATAGGAGCCGTAGGTGATTATGAGTATATATATCATCGGTATATACTATAATATTTACTTTTACTTTTTTATTAACTATATATATTATATATATATATATATATAACATATATTTTATATATATATATATTACCGGTATTATATCCATATATATATATATATCATAGGTATGAATTATAACATAAAAAACCTTTAAATGCCAAAACTAATAAAAATTGTGCAGTATATACAGTATATATATAATACCCTTATATATATACTTGTATTATATTATACCTACTATATCTATATGATCATATACGTAATAATATTATTTATACTATAACTAATTAATTTACCCTTATATATAATATAATAATAGTTATACTATATATATTATATATACTATATAAATATATTATAAGTTTATTGAATATTCTATTATTATAACAACGAGACAAGACTCCATAGTCCGCGGCATAGTCAGGCAAGGGTGGTGTTGGTTCTGGTGCTGTGGGTGATAAGTTGTTTAAACTTACGCACCACCATCCTCACGGAAAGAAACAAATGATAGAAGAGGGTTTTTAGGCCCCTTGCTATCAGATCGTAAGAGAATTTTGTGTATTTTTTCTTTCCCCATGATTCGACGACTTCGCGAAACAGCTTCACTTTTCCTAATCTGTACAGTTCAAATTTCTTTTTTCTTTTTTAACTCCTTTCCTTTCAATGTGAAAATACTTAACGTTAAAAGAAATGTTGTTTGAAAAATAATTGTTGCTCTCATCTCGGATTTTAAATGAAAATAATTTTGAAATAAACACTTAAAATTTTGAAATTCTTAATCGTTAACATAAATTTTTCTTTACTATATATGAAACTTCAAACTCTTAACTACTCCAATGTAAATATGTATGCTAAATCAGTGCTATAAATTGGAAACTAAGGATTTTCTAACGGCATCATTCTCGAAGGCATACTCTATTTTTATTTTTCATATGAATTATTGTTTTTGTAATTTTAAGTTTAATTTTATGTTAAAAAAATATTTTGTACACAATAATGACTTTAAATTAAGTATAACGTGATATTTAAGAAATTTTTATTTTAATTTTACTAATTGCATCATCAATTGAAAAAGCTTAGAAATTACTAGAATAACCAATTATTTTAAAATCAAAAATAGCAGCCAATGAAAATTAAGAATCCGTCAGAAAGCGACATTTGGCATTACATCGATTTAACCAATCAGATAATTCATAACATACTTTTCATAATTTTTTTGGGGTGCTACAAATTACGAGATCAGTAATGAATTTAATTAAATTAATTAATTAAAGAACTAAATTGTCTAAGTTGTTCATTACTAAATTTGCAAGTTAAGTATTAAAAAAAATTAAAAACCAAACAAACGATCACAGCTTAATTACCAAGCTGTTTTGTAACTTTTACCGTGGCTGTGATATGCTCCATATCTCTACTCTCTAGGCCCAAATAGTCTATCTAAAGAATCGTTCGCTTGATGAGTGGATTTGTGGTGAATTTGGTTTTAACATTTTACCGGTTATAATTTGCCTATTTTTATTATGTTATTTTGTTTGTTAATTTTACATAGATTATCTCTGTGTATGCCTAACATAACTTATCATAACCTGAACTAGAGGGCCTGAAATGTGACCTAACCTTGATGGATCAAAAATGAAATGTCTATGTGAGTTTTAACAATTTTGAGAGGCTAACTTTTTTCCTAAAGAGTGATGATTTTCGTTTTTCCATTAGACTATTCACTTATTGTTTTTTTTCTTTAGAGTAGGGCCTAACTATTCCTGTGATTTTTAGTAAAAAAATATGGGGTAACACCCCTCTGCAACATACTTCGGATTACCTGGCCTAAGAGAGATTTAAAAATATATTTTTAATTTTACCAAATTAGTCCACACAAGGATATATTATATTTTTTCAAGTTCGCTGTTTAAGTTCCTTTCTTCAATTCAAATGACCATTGAAGTTGCTCTGTAAAGCCTAGGTCTAACAAATGGATGAAATAGATGTTGCCATAAAACCGTAGTCTAATATTATAAACTATATATTATGATATATATACCTCATATAGTATATATATATATTATATATATATATATATAATATAGTATATTATACACATACTATATTATAATAATAAGCTACCCTACCTCTATATATATACAATATATATATATTATATATATAGCTAAGTGATATAGGTAATGGTGTTACCAAGCAGCCAGGGTGGTGGCGACGACCTCTATTCAGGGCACGGGCACCTTGACTCCGATTTTTAACTGTAAGAATCCAGGACATACCTCTGAAAAAAAATAATGGATAGAAAAATAGTGAAAACGAAAATTCAGTCGTGCATTGAAAAAAGAAATAAAGGAAAAAGAAAGAATTACATGGCCGTCGGAATCTTAATATGTTGTAAAAAAAAACGCAATAAAGGTATGTATGTTATTATTAAAAATAAAAAAAAAAAAATTTTTTTTTTTTTGAAGAGAGTGGCAAATGATATACTCTAAAAAAAAAATACATAATGAACGATAGGAGTTAAATGAATAGGCAGATCGGTATCATTGCATCCATTTCTTTCACGGAAAAAAGATTAGCAGCCTTCTGAAAGTTTTAAAATTTTTTCTCTTCCATAGTACTTTCTTTATATATAATAATATTAAGTGGGTCATCTTATTGTCTCGATATTTTAGGGCCGAGTTTCCTTATGTTAAAGTTGTTATGATAAATTGATTTTTTTAATTCTACATAGAAATATTTTTCGTACTATTTATACCTTAATTACAAAAACATTATTCTAAACTGACTTAAAGAGGCCTTGAAATGAGACCATACCTATTGGCTTCGAGTCATATTGAAAAAGTCTATGGGATTATTTTAACAACTTTGAGAGGTCTGTAACTTTTTTTCCTAAACAGAGCGACAATTTTCGTATTTCACTATTGTATTAAATATATATTGCGGTGTCTTCAATTATTGTTTTTTAGTAGTATTATCCCTTTGATATTTCATAAAAATTCAGTTAGTGGACAACCCTGCTGGGTAACAATTACCATATATAATATATATGGGGTGTATGCAGGGTGGCACTGGCCCCCGCCTAAATCTTTGAGCCAAAATTAAAACATGAACGCTTGTATCGTTTTGCCAAACGACTGTTATTTTTAAGGGTTTTTTATATAAGTAGATAAAATACTGAAAGATATATCAATCGATAAGGTAATGAAGGAGTAATTACTAATTACTGACACAAAATTTTATAAAAATATTTTTTTCTATAACTTTTAATGTTTTTCTTTTTCACATTGAGCTTGAATCAACTAGCCTGTGTGGTTTTTGGTTTAACAGAAAGCTTTCTTCTGACAGTTATTCTCCGCTAAGAACTCACTCAGTAATGTCTTGATAAGTATTTGGCCAGCCGCCATAGATTTTGAAGAGCTATTTAATTATAATATATAATATATATATATATAATATATAGTATATATATATATATATACTATATATTATTAAATATATATTATATGATATATATTATAATATATTATACTTATAAATGATATTATATATATATATTGGATTCATATATATATAGGTATATACCAACTAACTCAACACTTTGCACCGGCTCCTCAGTTATAATGATATATCCAGTGACCTTTACGGGCGCTGATTCGCCCATATATTATATATAAATTATATATATATATAGTATCTAGTACTCACATATAATAACACATACGTTAGGGTTATTTCGATTATTAAAAATAGAAAATTAGAAACTTTCTACATTATGTATCTCTTAATATTAGGGTTCAATCTCATTACATGTTCGTAGGTATGTTTCTAAATAATATACTCAATATACTATTATTATAAATATATATGTTAATATATATATATATATTGCAATATATGGTAAAATATCATTAGAATTGTACAAAAGTCAAAAATGATATAAGTCACAGTATTCTATCTGAACTAAAGATGGTAATTCTATTATACAAGTATTACACAAAAATTTCTATGATTTACTCAAGTATAAATAAGTTAAGTATTTTTTATTTAAAGAAAATTTATGTTAAGTGCAGCTTTTTGAGCATATTTATCCATAGAAGATACTTATGACCTACTAAAGAAATTTTCTCACTTAATATATAATAATCATTAAATTTAAAATACTTTTTACTGAACTTGGAATAATTCTATTTTGAGAACTTAAGAAAATGTATTTTTCAAGAATAAAATTAAATGTCACTGATTCAAATATAAGAATAAATACATGATACCTTGTCATTCTAGAAGAAAGTATAATGTCATTTTAAGGTGACGTAGGGTAAATACAAAGAGGAAATGAGTATAGGAGAGGAGAGGAGAGAGGAGAGAGGAGGAGAGAAGTAAGAGTATTGAGAGAGGAGAGAGAGTAGAGTAAGATTAGTAGATAGATAGAGATAGAGAAAGTATAAGTGAAAAGAGAAATAATATGAGGAAGGATGAAAGAGAAAGATAATAATAAAGGAGAGGAAGAAAGAATGTAGGAGTTGAAGTAAGAGAGAGAGAGAGAGAGAGAGAGAGAGAGAGAGAGAGAGAGAGGATGCGAAGAAAGAGAAGATAACTAAGATACCGGAGGTAGCGAAGATATAGAAGATAGTGAAGATAGAGAAGGTAACGAAGATACTGATATAGCAAAGATATGAGAGAAAATTTTGATCGTTTTTTATTATCTTTTTATAATTATAATTTGTGATTCTATAAACTTATACAATATTATTGTCAAATAATTGTAAATTAAAATTAAAATTATGTTGAAAGGACATTTAAAATTATAAAATATTGATGTTAGAATATAATTAAAAAAGAAAATGAATTAAGTTAATGCAAATAAGTTAACTCATACATAACTCAAAAAAATAACACTCAAACCTAATAATAATTGTTATATAAAACAACCCTATGAGCTGTATCTAACGGTAAAAATAATAATATATGAGAGTCTTATTAAAGTAGCAAAAAAAATTAGAGATGCATTTAAATAATATTCTCATCTATGTGAGACTAATATCATTTCAGGCGAGAGACATCTTAATAGTATTGTGGAATTTAATTTATATGTTGAAAATAATTTGATTATATTATTTTGGTTTTGTATATGTCAGATTATTTTGTATAATTTTGTGAATTATTTATTTAACTATTTTTATTGGAAATTAAAATTTATCGTATCAATATTTTCATGTACTGTGTTTATTTTTGAGTTTACATTTAATTAACTTATAATTTATGAGATTTTTCTGTACTAGACATTTAATTCACTGCATTATTATTAAATGACCCAAAATTTGTATTATAGTTTAGTATGATATTGGAATTCATGTTCACCTGTTGTGATTTCTCACATCCGTTGAATCTCATATCCATCACCTAAGAATATTCATGAAATGTTTTGGTAGCCTCCTCTCCGAACCAACCAGATTTTCCCGGACCCAGATTCGAGTTGAGCTATAAAAAACCCACTTTGCCACGAAAAAAAAAACATGTCCACCATATTAA
>JABUQX010054663.1:15000-25000 GCA_015478945.1 Trachelipus rathkii
ATCATATGACCCAAGTAAGGCCTGCGGCCCTGATGAGTATATATAGGTAGAATTCATGAAACAGAGGGTTAGTACCAGCATTGCAAAGGCAACTGTATTTGATTTTTAAGCCGATCTATAACATTAGTGAGGATCCAGATGAACCTGGAAAATGGCAAGTTGTTTTGCACTATTTATAAGAAAGGTAGTAAGAGGAAGATTTGGAAATTATAGGCCAGTTAGCTTTCACATCTCTGGTTGTAAAGGTTTACCTGGAAAAAAGTTAATGAAATTCTTCATACTAGAGAAATATTAGACAGATAACAAGGCATACCTACTAGTACCAGAACTCCCAGCACGGTTTCAGGAAAGGGTAGGTCATGTCAGACAAACCTTTTAGAATTTATGGATACAATTACTGACTGCATCGACCGAGGAAATCCAGTTGATATTATTATTTAGACTTTAGTAAAGATTTTGATAAGGTTCCCCACATAAGCCTGATGAAAAGTTATTGCAATGTGGTATATAGGTGGAGTGGTACATGGTTGGTTATAAGAGTGGGTTGCGAAATAGAAAACAAGTGGTTACAACTAAATGACAGAAAAGATATTAGAAAAATGTCCTCTGAAGTACAAGCGCTGTCAAATGGCTCTCATCATTGGATCCTAGTTAGTTTTTTTCATACCCAGCCTCAGAATGCAAGGCGAAACCAAAGTTTGATTATTGCAGGGCATTGGTACACACGACTAAACCGAATACAACACGATTCCTGGTGCATGGAAGAAAGAAGCACTATACTCTAAGCTTATGCAAGTGAAAGCTCATTCTAGGCACCCTTGGAGAATTAGAGATTCAGGGACAGAATTTGGTTTGGAGTGGGGAACTGTTGGTTTCCTTTCTAGAGCACACTGTATCAGAAGTTTTTTTTGCTTATCTTAAGATGATGTCATCCTTTGAGATTATCCATGGTTATGCGGAAACTTGATAGAGAATATAATTATTGGCGACTGATATATATTATTCGACGCATGGATTATAGACGGGCATAAATGTGGTCCGGAAAGAGGGTATCCCTCTCTATATTTAACTTTAAGTTCACTCTTAGTGAGAATCACATGAAAGAACATTGTACATTGATTTCTCATACAGCATTTATTCAGTCACAATGCTTTATTTTAGATTTTTATCTACATGAAAGATATGTCATAATATGTGTCTATCCAATTCAGGAAAAATGTTGTACTTTATTGTCAGACGCTTCCATTATGTGCAATTATATATGAACATCTCAAGTAGTCAACAAGCGACGTAAATATTATGAAGAGATTAAATTAGTGTTTGTATAAATAGAAGATTATCGTCAATACAGATCATATAAATCTTGAATTGAGTCAGGAGGGAGAATTGATGTGAAACTAAAGGCGGTTTATACTGAAGAAGACTTACGATATTATGTATGCTTTAATTCTCAAAGAATTCAAATGTCATGAGAAGTGATAATTAGATGATTTAGGATGGCTAAATCTCCCATTTAGAAACTTTGTGAATTATCAGGGACGCTACATTCTTACTTCTCTTATTTATCTCTTAACACATTATACCTAAAAGATGTCAGCCATATTCTACCGAGCATCTCGAATACTTATTTCCTTTTTTCATAATTACATAAAGTTTTCTTTTAAAGGGAAAACTTGTATTGGTTTTGGTGTAGGCTGAAATTATGCGTAGATGTCTTTCTATAAATGTTGTTAACTGGTATCCTTTTATATGATTCATAATTAAAAGATTCTGTAAGAATGTTTTTCTTTTGGAAAAACCTCAATAAATAGTGAGATGCTTTTTGTACGGCTATAGGGATAGGTATGATGGCCCCTGACCTAATTGTCCTAATAATAGAAAAAATTTTCTTATCGCAGATTACATAATATGATGATCCTCGAATAAGAGCAGCATTTTCTAAGTAACGGCTTATTCATATACTTAAAATGTATGAACTAAAGTATCCAAATTTAGAGGACTGCAGTGGAGTCAGTAATATAGACTTCATATTTAATACACACCAAATAGTCACAACGAGTCACTACTGGTTGCTGGTCAAGGCCCAGGCACACAATTGTCAGATTCTGAGTCATGTCCCCCCATTGGGATATCATTATATAACTAAAACTACTTTTGTAACATTGTGTGATCTGAGATATATAGTATAAGTTCATTCCGTGCACTACTCACTCACGTGTATCCAACAGTGCGCTTGATTGAAGGACAGGGGAAAACGACGGAAATGTAAAAGGTAGGCTGCACAAGGTAAAGCACCAGGGAAAACATAGGGAAAATAAAATTACAATTATTTCAAGTAGGGTCATCATTTTTTTGTTGTCATGATAATTCCCACTAACAGAGAAGCATATATATTGTGACACCGCACAATATTGAGTTCTAGAAAATTCTCATTAAAAAGGGGAAGCACTCCGTAAGATAACACGGCATCCTTAGTCATTGCTTTAACGCTCAATGTTATGAACTAAGCGCTGTTTTGTCCTTTGAAAGGAGGAGGAATGTAAGAGCACTGTCAGTACACTCTACTATGATTCTCCCTCATTCTCTAGTACTTTAGAAGTTGTTACAGTAGTTGTTTGAATAAGATACTCTGAATCAACTCGACGTAGTAAACATTAACAGTAACACCCAAATTTACATATACTCAACTCTTTCTCTTACCTAAGAATTTATACTTCCACTTCGCACCGTATATTTGCAACCCTCTTCATATCCATATATGTCTTGTCATTTTTTCACTTAAAATTTATATCAGTCCACTGACGATATCAGACGATCCTATTATATTCTTAACATTCTCTTCCTCATATAGATTTTAACACCGAATTGATATCATTTGTATTTATACCTCAATATATATATTAATATTAGAAAAATTTGATGGCACACAAAGACTTATTTAATAAGTTCCAGTCTTTCTTCTACATGGCTGATCTCACTCACACTTCACAACTCTGCACCCTCTCAGTAATGGTCAAAATGGTCTTCCAGCTAGAAGCCGCGAAATCACCCGATACATTTTACGCTTTGTTGCATCACTACTTACTCGCAAGATAAGAATTTTGCCTTTTCTGAAAATTGGCAAACCAGGGAGTTCCATTAAAAAGTCATACAGCACAGCTCGCCAGCACCAGAGCATCAATAATTATAGCGTCTAACCATTCAGCCCCCTCCCACGCCACGTGACACATGCTTTATCAAATCATTTCTTGTTAAGCAAAGTTACATCGGGTACAGTCAGTTCAATCTGAATCTCTAAACAGTCTTGCAGAAACTCCCGAATATCTCTCGACCATCTTAAGTTCTCTGTTCCTCACAAGGAGCCTCTACTTGTGTTCTCCTTGGATGTATCTTTGAGCCCCAAGGCAAAGATGCCACGAAACGTGAACACTACATGTGGAGTTTTTGACACTGTTTCCGGTGGCACATCCTAGTATGACTTGACTCCAGCATTTACGCCGGCACGGCTTCTGCATTGTTGCAGCATTAAATAGCAATTTAGTAAGATGTTTCCTTGATTCGCAAGATAGCTCAGATCCCTTGGTGTGAGCAACGAATAAACTTTCCTTTATTTTATCGCTTGATATATTGGTTTTAGCTCCTTAACTTTAGCTTAAAAATGCGAGGTGTATTGAGCACATCCACTTCCTATAAATTCTCAATATCTATGATGAGCGCTATATTAAATACGAAATTTGATATCAAAAAGAACTCATAATGGATATACATGTGAGGTTTGAAAGATCTTAACAATACGGTCCCTCATAACCACTATGTTTATCTTACTTTTATCAGTTCCTAAACCTTATCGACACTCGATGCTGAAGAATGCTTTTGGAAAATCTCTTAATGACAGCGGGCTTGGGTCAAGCTGGTTACATCATTAAAGTGTACAAGTAAATTTAAATGGATATGAGCCTAAATGTCAACTGGTTAAACTGTTATCATTTGAGTTGAAATAGCAGAATTAAAAACCTGTTCCGAAAACTCCCAAATGATTGAGTTGAATTTGGTAGTTATCATGCTCTTTGGCTATTGTCCATGGAGCTCTTTCAAAAACTGGTCTTTAGGTTTTACAACATAGTGAGGATTTAATATTATTAGATAATACTTTAATTAGTTGGCTTATCTTCATTATTTTATATTTAACAGATTTTCCATAACTTCAGAATAGGGAACTTATTCATGAAATACATGGCTCTGAAGAGTTTTTCATGCTAAATTTTGTTTGATTACCCAAGATAGGGTTGAACATGTAATATGCCATTAAACAACAAGTATTACCATTCGATTGCTTCCAGACTTTGAAAGTACGTTGAAGAAGTTGGGGGAATTGAAAAATTCAAAAGTGTTTGGAAAGGTGAAAGCATATAATTAAAAAGACTCCCATATTAGACATACAAGTTACGGGTGATAATCTACTCAATCGCAGTAGCTTATGCTCGTGATTGTGAAGGATTTCTATTGAGTTTTCAACGTGATAGACCATACATTTAGACTTGAGCCTTTCCATTGTATAGGATGATATTCAGTACACTTAGTTAATTACCATTTAATTTGAAGGGGAACTTCAAAAACCGGACATTATTGTTCAGACGTCAAAATTTTTATAATATTATTAATTATTATATTATATTTATATTATAATATTTATTATATATATATAATATGTTTTATAATGGGTACTCATGAGCAAAATCCAATAATTAATGTCGTTTTTTAATATTTTAGAAAATTTATTTCATTATTAAACACTAACCCTTGTTCACCAAATTCTAAATTACCTAACCTTATATTAAGGGTGTTAACCACTTAAAAATGTCATATATATATATATATATATATATATATATATATTGCAATATAATATAATATATAATATATATATATATATATAATAATTATATATTATTATATTATATGTGTGTTGTGTGTTTGTGGTGTTTGTATTCTTCATTATTCAATGTGTTTTAATGTATCTTATAAGTTGAGTGGCCACATCTCTCTATCGAGTGGGATTTGCCTGCTCACTGGAGTGGTAAGTGGTGCGCTCCTTACGGTGCTGTGCGGTACACGACTTGTTGGTGCACTGTTTACCCTATTTTCAAGTGATCAACCTATTCCATCGTCAGGAGTCACAAATCGCTGAGTGACTATTTAATATAATCTCTGTTATGAGGTCTGTCAGAGCTCTTTGTATAGTTTGAAGATTGTCTGTTACTTATAATCTGTTTGAATGCTTTGGGTTTGGGAGTGGTGGTTTTGGGTGTATGATGTGAGTCTAGCAGTGGTTATTTATTTTTTGTGTTGGAAGTTTGTTTCGATTTTTATGAAGTTTGAAAGTGTTAGAGTGAGGGAGTTGGGTTCGATGGGTAAATTTGGTTAATCTATTTATCGATTTGGTTAACATAAGAGTTGTTGTGTTGTGAAGGAAGAGGAATATTGTTATATATTTCTCAGTATGGCGGTAGGGGAATGCGGGACCGATTGAGTCTTTTGTAGTCTTGAAGAATGTTTTGATGAGTGTGTAAAAATATTTGTTCTGTGGGGAAATGTGTACCTAGTTTATTGAGGTACGTTTTTTAAAGTATTTAAGTAATGAACATTTTCTAGCTTTTTACCACTAGAAAATCGTATTTGTTCTGTCAATTTTGCATCCTTCTAGCATTTACCATAAAATCTTGGGAAAATGAAAACGCCTCTGGTGGCAATGAATTGCCAGCTGTGTACTTTAATAACCAACAGTCGTCATTACTATGCAGCTGCAAATGACTGAGGAGGAGGGGCAATTAAGTACAGTAGTTTGCAAAAATATATTGTACCTGGAGAAAGCTTGGAAATCATAGAGAAATTAAATTTGGGCGTAGTGTTCTGGGATCCTTAAATAACAATTTAACAATGATAAAAAAACTATAACTCCTCCTCCACCCCTTAACATGCAACCTCTTAAGAAAAACTTAAAAATTTTAATACAAAAAATTTTTGGGGGAAGATTTCATTAATTTTTTTCTGGTCATTTTTAAACTATTTTTAGTCTTCTATTCAGCACCAAAATACTTTTTTTTTTTTTTTTGCTCGAGTTTTAATGAGCCCTTAATGAATTTCTTGTTCTCAAACTTCTCTTGAAAACATTACAGCACACATGACAATCACAACACATCACACAGCACACACAACACCCCACACATAATATATATATATATATATAATTTATATTATATATATATATATATATATATATTATATAATATATATATAATATATATTAGTATATATATATATATATATATATTTATAATTATAATGTATATATAATTGTATTTAGGAGCGAGCTATTGATCCAATTCCTTCTAAATTAACCCTATTTATAATAATAATAATAATAATAATAATAATAATAATAATAATATAATAATAATAATAATAATAATAATAATAATAAATACTAATAATAATAATAATAATAATAAAATAATAATAATATAAATAATATAATAAATATAATAATAATAATTACTATAATAATATGAAGTATATAATAATAATATAATAATAATAATAATAATAATATAATATAATAATAATAATAATGCGTACTGACAGTGCCTCTCTGCGAAAAAACGAATTGTTAAATAAGTAAAATAAATATAGGGAATAATAATTTGTTATAAGCCTAACAATGACAAGAGAATTTTGGAATTCAGGCATAATACTAATGTTTATTAAATGGACGCGAATATAAATAGGAGTTTGTGGCAATTTGTGAGTGGGATGGATGCGAGAAGTTTGAAGATTGTTTATTATAATTGTCTTGGCAGTGTAACCCAACTCACCGGGTAATGGGTGTTGTCTTTGCTTTTAACTACCGTTTCCTTCTACAAGGCAAATAATTACGACGGATTTAAGAATCATTTATTATTACTATTTTATTTATATTAATTTTATTTTTTTTTTTTTTTTCATACTTTCTTTCGAAGATTTCATGTAGCTTAAGGTAAATAATCTGGACCAAGAATGAGCATATATATATTATATCTATATTATATATATATTTTATAATA
Source organism: Trachelipus rathkii (assembly GCA_015478945.1). Lineage (NCBI taxonomy): Eukaryota > Metazoa > Arthropoda > Malacostraca > Isopoda > Trachelipodidae > Trachelipus > Trachelipus rathkii. Next base: position 22,101 of record JABUQX010054663.1, read on the forward strand.
TATATATATATTATATATATATATATAATATATATATTAAAATATATATATATATATAATTATATCTATATATATATATAAAATATATCTATATTTATATATATATATATTAAATATATATTATATATATATATATATATAATTATATATTATATATATTATATATAATATATATATTATATTATATTATATATATAATAATTATAATTATATATATATATAAGATAAATTATATATATATATACTATATATAATATATAATATATATATTATATATTTTATATATACTATATAAATATATTATAATTCGAGCTGTTCATTTTGAGACTAAACATTTCGAAGCAAATTGCACCCAACATATTCCTGTTACAGTGCTAAGTGTTCATAAACTAATAGTTTTGATTACGAATTGAAGAGTTTTTATGTGTTGACAGAGCTTAAGAACACACACACCTACACACACACAAACACACACAAGCTTCCTTTAACATATCGAAGTGAGATTGTTTCAAGCTGAAAAATGTTCTGCTGCGTGGTCTATGAAACGAGTTACTTTTATATTTTGTGAAGAAGCAAGCATATCAAAACCACTTTTGAGAATATCTTTAATGTTAAATTTTAATTTGTAACCTGGAATATCTGAGAGATATATTTCAGCACCTTAATAGCCCGAACAGAATTGTACGAAATAACTGTAAAGATAAAAATATTCTAACATGTACAGATAAGTAAATGCATTTCAGAAAAAAATAGTAATTTGGAAAAGAAAAACCAAATGTGTTTCTTTCTTTTAGTAAGTAAATTTCATGTAAAAGAAATACTTCTCATCATGGCTGCAAATTTAACAATTCTAGAAGAGAAATTGAGCTTTCATTTTCCATCACCAAATAGAAAAATATGAATGGGGTTCGATACCTTTTGAAAACATGGTTTAATATCATTACCTAAAGAAGAAGAATGGTCTTCTATATCTACAGATTGTTCTATATCCACAAGGACATTAACACTTCCTTATTTCTTACAGAGTACATAGGAAATGTATATCTTTTTTTAATACGTTGTTAAACATGAGTAGTGTGTCATATCTTGACCCATGTAGGAATGAATGATAAGAATTATTCACTCATGAATTAGCATTAATCCAAATAGGGTTGGCTTACCCACCATTGCGGTACGGTAGGGTATGGCAAACAATTTCAGTGACACTGGTAGTTAGGTGTCGTATTGGTGCGTAAACTCCTGGTGCGGAGCGGAGCGGTGCAAAAACTTTCCCTGCTCCACCAAACTCGTCGCGGACCTTGGAAAACGCTTCGTCGTACCCGAAAAAACTAATTTTGACACCTCAAGCGTCAAAAGCGAGCAAAACACTCGTGTAGTGCCAAAGGTACTAGAAAGTAACAAAAAACATTCGTCAAGTGCCGAATGTTCGCTTGCTTCCGAAATAGCCCCCTATACTACTTATTAACACAATATTCTTTTTAAAACAGCAGTATCAAATTATGAAAACAAATAATTAATAAATGTAAACAGTTAACTTTTAATTTGGGAAAGATGAACGGTTTGAAGTATTTCTCTCTCTCAAATATATCTTTTAAACTAATCCTTAAAATGTTTATTCACTTTTATATCTTAACAGCAATTTTGTAACAAAACAAGAACAAATTATTAAAGTTATTCGTTTTTGATTATTGTTATTGTATTTTGATGCTTTCAGTTTTAAAAAGTGTGCTACTACTAACGTTTTCATTCATTTACTTACCACATAAAAGTATAATTAGAATATATGAGCTATGTTCTTTCATTTAAATTACATTTTTATTACAAAATATAAGAAAATTAAAAAAACATAACAAAAAAAAAACAGTTTTTTAGTTGCTTTAAACCAAAATAACTATGTTGGTTTAAACCAAGCAACCCTTATATATATATATATATATATATATATATATATATAATATTATATATATAATATATATATATATATATATATATAGTATATATATATTATATATATATATATATATATATATATATATTTTTTATATTTGTATATAATAATATATATATATATATATATATATATATATTATATATATATATATATATATATATATTATATATATATATATATATATATATATATATATATATATATATATATATATATATATTCAAATTCTTGCATGTTACATATATATATATATATATTTATATACATACAAACAATTTTATATATATAAATATATATATATATATATATAATACATTATATATATAATATTATATATATATATATATTATAATCTTCTATCCTCAGATTTTTATTTCATAAAAAAATTATAATCTATTCTGGAAAAGTTCAAGCCTTCTGCATCAGTTGAGGAAACTAATTCTCAATTAAATATATATATATATATATAATATATTATATATATTATATATTATATATAATATATATATATATATTGATATTATATATATTATATATATATATATATATAGTATATATTAGTCATTTGGTCGTTTATCTGTGCCTCAACCTCATATAACATATCGATCGCATATGGATTCGAACACGATTTCATAAATGTGAAATAAACTGTGTACGAGTACCAAATTTAAAACTATTTTAGTAGATAAAACAGTCTTTCACCCTTTATAAAATATTAAATAAAATAAGTTTAAAAGTCTATGTTATATATATCGTTACTCAACATCACCTTACTTATACGATAGCAAGTAACCTCTGACTTAACGTAAGTTACATTTTTTTTCTAATTTTATATTTATTTTTTATTGCAAAGCTTTATAGAAAACGCTTCTGGGCACAATGCGCGCACAATGTTGTACATTTATTGTGTTTCGATAATCGAAGGTTTTAAAAAATTGACTTAAGTTTT
>JABUQX010054663.1:42500-50000 GCA_015478945.1 Trachelipus rathkii
AAAAGAGTTCTTTATACACTGATCAACGAATATATGCTAACGTAACGTTTTCACAGTGACAGGAACGATGCTAGCGCAGACGAAGAGAAAATATATATATATATATATATATAATAATAAATAAATAAAGAAATAAATAAAATAATAAACATATATTTATATATATACATATATATATATATATATATATATATATATATATATATATATATAACTCTTTGCTCTTTGCTTATATAACTATATATAACTATATATATATATATAAATATATATATATATATATATATATATATATATGCTATAGCATAACTAACAATAGCATCTTTGCTTCTTCAATAACAGTAGCATATATAATATGTATGTATATGTAATAATAACTAATATATATATATATGTTATATATATTATATAATAACCTTAATAATAATATATATAATATATATATATATATATATATATATATATATATATAATAATAATAATAATATATATATATATATATATATATATATATATATATATATATATATATATATATATATATATATATATATATATAAAAACATAACTATATATCTTTATATATATTTATAATAATAATATATATATATATATATATAATAATAATAATAATAATATAATAATAACAATAATAATATATATCTGTATAATAACTAATATATACGTTTAAAATGAACTTAAAACGGTCTCCTTATTTGTAGCAAAGGGAATGAAAGTACTTTTGCCTTTGTCAACAACAAAAATGTAACAAAAAGTGCCAAAGGCAACAAATATATACCATGAACTAATTTGTGGGCCTCAAAATTCATACACACACACAATCTCCTCTATTCGATTTGAGCACGAACAGTCACCTTTTTTAATTGATTGAAAAATAGCATTATTTAATCGCGATGATTCTTAAACTTTTTTGTTTCAATTTTACATAATCTTTGATATTTATTATGCAATATTTTCATTCATTTGACCAATTTTCGCAAAAAAAAAAAAATTTATCGTGGCTCTGCAACACTGGTGTGCAGGAGTCGCCTTTTACATATTTAATGTATGTATCTTTGGTTTTATATATGTAATATATATGTATATATATATATATCTAATAATATATATCATATATATATATATATATATATATATATATATATATGTGTATATATATATATATATATAATATATATATATATATATATATATATATATATATATATAATCTGTAAAGTTTTGGAAATATTTAAAAATGTGATCCTGACAATATGAAAACATATATATATTTATGTAATAATATATATATAATAATATAATATATATATGTATATATATATATATATATATATATATAGAAGTAATAATATATATATATGTATATATATAATATATATATATATAACCAATAAACATATATATAATATATATATATATATATGCATATGCATATACATATATATATATATATGTAATATATATAGCTCAATAGCATAACAATATGTATGTACTGCCAACATGCTCTTTCTTTCTTCATGCCTTTAACTATATATATATATATATAAAATATATATATATATATATATATATATATATATATATATATATATATATATATATATATATATATATATATATATATACTCTTTATATATATATATATATATATATATTCCTTCATTGTTTTCATCCAGAGTTGTTAAAGAAAAATAAAAAAAAATGAAAACAAACCAAATTTTATGAAATATAACAAATGCACACATACCAAAATATTTAAATAATTTAATGAAAAAATGGCGCTTTAAACCGCGGACTATTTTTATTTCTTTAAGAGTTTAAAGTAATTGTCGAAAAGAAGTAATGCTTTACCTCTGTTGTTTTTCTAATATTGCAATTCAAACTTTTTGCTAAACAGTAACGGTTGGGCGTAACCTTTGCTTTATTGGGAAATAAAATTTCCCAATATATATATAACTAAATTTCGAATATTATGCAAATTTCGAAGAGGGTCAGTTGCAGAGTGTATATAATATATATATATATATATATATATATATATATATATATATATAACTCAAATATATATATATATATGTATATATATATATATATATATATGCTGCTGCTGCTGCTGCTATATATATATATATATATATACTGCATATACACTGCTATATATATATTGATCATCGTGTGGCGGTCAAACACATACGTACATCTGCTAGGGCCAGGTTCGATTCCCAGCAGGGTGAAGAGAGAAGAGAGAAATATTTTAGGGTTGTTTTCAATACAAATTTGATTGCAGGTTATTGCAATTCTTATATATATATATATATATATATATATATATATATATATATATATAGGTATATTTAGATACTATTCTCACTTATATATATATATATATATATATATATATATCGTGGCTTAGATGGTACTGCAGCTGGTAGTAGGAAGGTATGGGTTGGGGTTCAATCACTCGACAGGTTCCTAGGTAGAAATTACAAAATGTTGTTCCTCTCCTTGAATAGGGCAATTCCCTTGGGAAGTAAACTTATATATATATATATATATATATATATATATATATATTTTATATATATATATATATATATATATATATATATATATATATATATATATATATATATATATATATATATATACATATATATAACAACAGTTGAGGAGATGGGTAGGTCATATATGCTAGTTAGAAGAAATAAAGGTAGATGGGCAAAGATATTAAATTGTGCACCATAAAAATTTGAAAGGCCCAAAACAAAGACCATGTAAATGTTAAAGCATACATTTTGAAAGTAAGAACAGCAGGGGAAACTGTAAACTGGCAAGCAAACGAAACCTCAAACCTAAAAATATTTAAAGCCCTAGAAGTGTATAAGGCTTTAGTGGACAGAAATGCGAAGACTGATATATATATATATATATATATATATATATATATATATATATATATATATATATATATATATATATATATATATATATATATATATATATATATATATATATATACTCTATATATATATATATATATATATATACTCTTCTTTCAATATATATATATATATATATATATATATATATATATATATATATATATATATATATATATATATATATATATATATATATATATATATACTATATATATATATATATATATGCCGTGCTATGTTTAAAGAATTGGATTATTTTATTTTACTTTAAAAAAATTTTTTTTGCTAGATACTTTGGAATAATGTATTTAATTATTTTCAGTGGCAAACCAGTACTTTATGAAGTTGTTAAACATGAAATAAACTGGCTTCCAAGTTTCATAATAATAACATTTAGCTATTTACGAAGTTATCAATTATAGCAGTGTTCCCAAAAGTTTCAGGTGAATATTGATCCTTTTTAGTAATACTCAAGCCTACCATGACCCTACCAGGCCTTTCTAATATATATATATATTATATTAATATATATATATATATATATATATATATATATATATATATATATATATATATATATATATAATAACTCTAATATATATATATAATAATATAATATATATATATATATATATATATATATATATATATATATATATGATATGGTGGAAAATCAAAGTAGACTAACGTACAATCGGAACAAATTCAACTTTTTTGAGCTCCTCAGAAAGTTGAATTTCCCTCCCGTTCTTATTGTGGGTCAGGTACATAGCATGTCCACTTCACCATCCAACCAGTTTCGGGTGTTTGATTTGATTACCAGTAGTAGAGTCGAAAAACCACTTTCATAAACATAAGCTGATGTGAAAGGAACGAGAACATTTAAGGTGAATGTGCTCGTCTTGGGAGAACCGGAATTAAATTATTTTGCTGCAATTAGATTTGCTGAACAGCTGTTGTTCCTGGAACTCCTCTTTGGAAGCGGTGTTGTTGATAAGTTTCAAAAATTCGTCTTGTAAATCATCAGGACGATCGTCTACATTGCACCGGAAAGGATTGAAGGCAAGTTTAAGTTGTGCATTCTCATTTGCATCAGTATCATGGTAATAGCATTTGAACTCTTGTTCAATGCTTGACAAGTTCTCCTTGATATCTTATTGCAGTTCTTCAGGAAGTAGTTCTTCGCCAATGATCTTAGTCAGACGTTGGAACGAAGCTACATTTCCCATCTCAACTTTTCTCGTCCAAAGAACCAGCTTATAAAGGAAAGCTTTGATGGTATCTGTGCATTATGAGGGTGGTATCTGGGCCTTGGTTGCGGGTTGAGTCGGTTCAAAGCTTCGAACACGTCTACCAAATGGGCTATATTACCCTTAAATGGTTCCCGAATGTCCTACAAAAACTGCTCCATCTCTTTCCTTTGAGCTGCAAGAAATATTTGCAATTCATCAAAGAGCTCAAATACACGAGCAAGAACATTGCCCTTTGACAACCAACGAACAGATGTGTAGAAGAGGAGGTCTTGGTGGGAAGAATCCATGTCTTGGCACAACTGACGAAACAGCCTGGTGTTGAGTGCTCGTCCTTTGATATGGTTGACGATGCGGATCACAGTTGCGAAGGTGAGTTCGAGGGCAGCAGGGAGCGTCTTGGAGGCAAGAGCCTCACGGTAGATCACTTCGTGTGTTATAATTACAGCCGGATTCTTCTTCTTGACTATAGCCCTAAATCCTGACTTGGAACCGAACATGCTTGGAGCTCCGTCCGAGCACACACCAACCAACTTTATCCACAAGAGATTTTCCTCTTGAAAGAAGTTGGAAACGATGTTCATGACATCTTCAGCCTTTGTAGTTGTTATCAGTGGCTCAATCCTATTTTTCGAAACAAACCGAGCATAAACCAAAAATTGTGAAAGCTATGCGACGTCTGTTGTCTCATTAAGTTGTATTGCAAAGGAATTATTACAAAGAAATTAGAGTTTCGTATTTTCTCCGTCACCTTTAGCTTTAGCCGCCTTAGCCTTGGCCTTATGTCGATACACTCAAAATATGACGGTCAAACACTTGAACAAAACTTACTCCCAGAGACCAGAAGCGACTGGGAAACAGAGCAATTTGCAACAAGTCAGAAGTGAAATAGTAGACCTGATTCATGATAAACCAAGGGGTAACTTTTCTGTGGTAATAAAATTGACGAGTTTGTTATATATATATATATATATATATATATATATATATATATATATATATATATATATATATATATATATATCTTATATATATATATATATATATATATATATATATATATATATATATATATATATATATATATATACATTATATATATATATATATATATATATATATATATATATATATATATATAAATATATATATATATATATATATATATATATATATATATATGTATATATATATATGTTTGGGGGTTGATACCACTTTATATAATAATATGTATATATGTATACATGTATATATATATATATATAATATAATATATATATATATATATATATGTATATGTATATATAATAATAATATCAGCATATATATATATATATATTAATATGTATCAACCAACCATGTATGTATATGTAATATATGTAGCATAACAACCAATATGTAGCCTTTGCTCTCAACTATAATATATATATATATATATGTAATCTGTATATAACCAACAAGCCTTATGTAGCCAGCATATGCTATCTTCTTTATATATAATAATAATATGTATATATCTTCTTCTTTCAACAACGCCTTTCCAACAGCTATCGCTATCCTTCATGTCTTCTTCATATGCTCAACAACCAATGTTATGTATGTATATATATGTATATATCTTCTATAATAATAACCATGTATATATATATCAGCATATATATGCCAACATATATATATACTATAGTATAATATGCTCTTACCTTCCAACTCTTTGCTCGCTGTAGCCAACAACCAACAGCCCAAGCCTTAATATAATAACCATAACATAATATATATATATATATATATATATATATATATATATATATATATATGTAATAACCTTATATATATATATGTATATATAACAACATATATATATATGTATATATTTATATTCTTCTTATATATAATATATATATATATATAATATATATATCTCTTTGCTGCTGCTCTTAACATATAATAATATATATTGCGTTACGTAAGTATGATTTCCCCACCTTATATCACTCATAAATAAAATGGTTTCACTGAGTACTTCAGTTGGACCTAAATGACCCCTTCGGGGGTAATGACCCATAATTTGGGATCCGCTAAATTATAAGCAATATCAGTCGGTTTCACCAAGTTTCTTTAACATGAAATATTTGAAATGATTCATACTGAAGAAAACGGTAAAAAAAATTAAACAAATTAAGTCTGAAAAAAGATATGAAGTTTCCATATTTCATATTTAAAGCCTACTTGCCGAAGGATGCTTATAGGCTTATGTAAACTTATGGTACTGAAACTATTATTATTTTCTCATATATATATATATATATATATATATATATATATATATTTATAGCATATATATATATATATATATATATAACCTTTCTTTATATATATATACTATATATATATATATATATATATGAAGTTAAAGATAAATTACACAAATTATCTTAAACATATTAATGCATATTTCTGACAACATTTTTTAAAATATTTTATTTTATTTTAAATTCTCAGCTGGTTGTTAATTGTGGCTAATTTATTATGATATAAATCATTCGAACATAATTTCAGCTGCCACAATTTATTCTTTAGTGGCTTCGTCATTAATAACTCTTAATTTTGATTGATTCAGATGGTAATTAGGAAGAAAATTATTTTCACATTTTCTTGCTTTTTTAAAAAAAAATTTCATTTACGCTCTCACATCAATTTGATTATCAAAAGGCAATTTCATCCAAAATATGATACCACGGAATAGTTTATTTTTAATTTTCATTGCGAATATCATGTTTAAATTGTTTTTTTTTGGTATAATTAGAAGTATACCAAGGTTTTCATTATGTATTTTAAAATTAAATAATATTTGCGCTCACACACACAAACACACATTTCATATTTAAAGACTACATTCAGTATATATATATATATATATATATATATATATATATTTCTAAACATAAAAATATAAAAATACTAACTATATATATATATATATATATATATATATATATATATATATATATATATATATATATATATATAACTCATAATATATATATAAATATTCAATCTTTATATATATATATATATATATATATATATATATATCTATATATATAATATATATATATATATATATATATATATATATATATATATATATATATATATATATATATATATTGGGATTTTATTTATATTTGTGCTGATTGCGCAAGCCTTTACCGGGATTTGGCCATGCACCATTTAATTTTACTTCGCCCACACACAACGATTTAGGACAATCTTTAGCGATTTACCTA
>JABUQX010054663.1:62500-65000 GCA_015478945.1 Trachelipus rathkii
GATACTGCCTCGTGTAGGTCGTACATTTCTAGGGAGGCAGCTGAGAGATTAATAACAAATATAAAAGAGCTTCCAGTAGTTGAATATGATGTAAAAACATTTATAGGCTCTAAAGTAAAACAGTTTCACCAGACTTTAATTGGAGTAAGATTGTTTAAAAAGATATTTTTTATCCCCTTTCTCATTGATGATTTTTTAAATATTAATTATAGAATAGAAGGCATTTCTGATGTTGTAAATAATATGCATAGAGCTGGATTGAAATTAGCAGATAGTAATTATGAAAGTAAACATATTGATAGTCATGTTGGTATCGATGTATTAATAGGAATTGATTTAATAGACTCATTTCCTTCATTTGAAACTATTCCTTTTATGAGTGGTAAATGTATTGATGTTGGTAATAACAAATTAATACCTATTGGCAATATTTACAATTTTCTGAGTAGAAATCAGGTTTTAAATTTAGTAGAAGTAAGAAGGAAATTGAAAGTAGCTAATTTTGTCACTTATGTTGAATCTGCTTCGGAAACAATGAGTAATGACATTGTTCCTATAAATCCTATAAATAATAATAGATTGAATACGCAAGTATATTTTGTATTAGAGCCTTGCAAAAGTTATTTTAACCCTTTAGAGAATATTTTGAACTCAGATATAGATAATGGATTAGAGAATTTATTTTGTCTTGAATCTCTGGGAATAAAATCTGATGAAGAAATTTTGAGCACTGTAGACCAATGCCAAGTTCAGTTGTTTAACCAAAATATAATATTTAAAGACAATCATTATCATGTTAAATTGCCTTGGTACAATGATAAGATAGACTTGGTTCCAACTAATTTTAATATCTCAGTAAACTTAGCTCATAAAGTTTTTAATAAGTTAACTCATAATAATTTACTTAATGATTATAATAATGTTTTTGAAAATCAAATTAAAGATAATATCATTGAAAAGCAAAATAGATTTTTCTGATCAAAATGATGTTTGTAAATATAAATTTATTCCACACCGTCCAATAATTAGACAAACTGAGCAGGTTACTACAAAAATAAGACCTGTATTTAATTGTTCGTTAAAAAGTAACAAGTCTTTTCCATCCCTGAATGAGGCTGCATACAGTGGTTATGATTTAATGAGTTCTCTGTTGAAACTTGTATTGGTGTTTAGAACAAATAGTACTGTAATAATAAGTGACATCAAGCAGGCTTTTTTGATGATAAGATTAAAGGAGGAAGTAGACAAAAATAGATTTACCTTCCTATGGTTTGAAAATAATGAGTTGGTAGCATACAGATATCTTACATTGATATTTGGATTTACATCATCTCCTTTTATTTTGCACTATATAATGAAGTATCATGCTTCAAAGTATCCTAAAGATCAATGTACAGAAATACTTTCTTCTGGTTTTTATGTTGATAATCTTATATTCACAACTATGCAGAATGAGAGTGAGATAGTAAAGTTGTACCATCAGTGTAAAGAAAGGATGGCTGAAGGTGGGTTTATCCTGAGGTCCTGGAACAGTAATTCGGGTGTTCTACGTGATAAGTTTAAACAAGATAATTGTTTTGTGGAGCACTCTAGTTGTTGTGAAAAGGTCTTGGGGTATAGCTTTAATGTAGAGACAGATTGTATTACAATAAATGAGGTTGAATATCTTGAGAGCATTTCTACTAAAAGACAATTATTATCTGAAATTTCTAAACTCTTTGATCCCATTAACTTTACTCTTCCTATTACAGTAAGGGGTAAGTTATTAATGAGGCAAGTATGGCAACAGAAGATAAATTGGGATGAACAAGTGCCTGATAGTATTTTAAAGGAATGGTATAAGATCCGTAATGATTGTAAACAACTTCATACAATAGCTTTTCCAAGAATGGCTCTTTTGGAAGGGACTAAATATGGACTTCATTTGTTTTGTGATAGTTCCGACAGTGTATATGGATTTGTTTGTTTTGGAGTGAGTGAAGATAATAAAAGCTCTTATATATTTTCAAATGCTAAGGTTGCTCCTGCAAATAGGCCAAAAGAATTAAGTATACCATCTTTGGAGCTTATGGGTGTAATTCTGGCTTTAAAGTGCTTGCCAAACATTCTTGAAGCATATAATAAAATATATTTTGAATTTGTAAATATAGCAGTAGACTCCCAAGTAGTATTGAGTTGGTTGCTCACAAGACAAACAAAAGTAAAAAGTAAATTTCTTAAAAATAGAATTAATGAACTGGATGGTCTTATTAATACCACCATTAAGAAATATAAAATTAATGTCCATTATAAATATGTACACACTAGTGAAAACCCAGGGGATTTTTTAACCAGAGGGTTATCATTTAAGAAATATATAGAAGTACTTCCATTATGGTATCATGGTCCAGTATGGCTATCTAATGATCTTGATAGCTGGCCAAAATTTCCCATGTTAAGTGTTCCTCATGAGTCTTTACCACAACTCATGATTAATGTAAATACTGTAGATAACAATAAT
>JABUQX010054663.1:70000-75000 GCA_015478945.1 Trachelipus rathkii
GGTAATGTGGAGAAGGTAAGCTTTAATGCTTTTTACAATCAATTTATGAATCTTGTTGGAAATAATGCTAAGCTTAGTGATTCTGTTAAGCTCATGTATCTAATCAGCTTCCTTAGAGAATACCCTCTAAGTATTGTTTCTCATCTACCAATAGTGCCTGAGAATTTTCAAATAGCCATAGAGTTGCTTAAAAAGGAATATATGGATATGGATGCAGTTGTTGATGACCTGTTTAGTTCTATAATGGAAATAATTATAGAAAATAAATATGATAAAAATTTTATTTCATTAAAAAAGGCTTTAAATAAGATCAGAGCCATTATATTTGAATTAAAGAATCATGATTTGGACTTTACTATAAGAAAGAGTTCTGGTTGTAAGCTATTGTCGCATATTATAGTTAAAAAACTTCCTAAAGTATTTTTGAAAGAATTAGTGAGGAAAGTTAATAATAATTACCCTGATATTAATGATGTCCTCGACAATTATCAGGACATTATAAAAACTTTGATTAGTACTAGTTCATCAACTGAAAAGGTTGTAGTAAATAAATTCAAAAGTAAAAGTACACCTCAAAGGGAAAATCCTAAACAGGTATCAGTTAATAAATCTATTGAAACACCTTCATTACAAAATTTCCAGACTAAAAATGTAACATCAGAAAAAGGTAAAGAGTTTAATAAGAGGTGTAAACTATGTACAGGACCCCACTCAATAGGTCTTTGCCCTGTGTATGATACCTTTGATAAGAAAATAAGTCGTATAAAGGAACTTGGTATTTGTGAGCAATGTGCGGGTAACCATCATCAAAGTAAATGTTTTGGTAATGAAAACAAAATGCGATTTGCTTGTAAATGTGGAAGTAGATCTCACATATATCCTTTGTGTGATAATAGTAAAGGGAATGATGAGGTTCCAAAGGTAAGTAATCATTGTATTACTTTTCAACAGAGCATAGAAAATGCATATATTCCTCCCACTGTTACATTAAACATGGTTCATGATGGCAATGAAAAAACTTTTAGGTGTCTTATTGATACTGCCTCGTGTAGGTCGTACATTTCTAGGGAGGCAGCTGAGAGATTAATAACAAATATAAAAGAGCTTCCAGTAGTTGAATATGATGTAAAAACATTTATAGGCTCTAAAGTAAAACAGTTTCACCAGACTTTAATTGGAGTAAGATTGTTTAAAAAGATATTTTTTATCCCCTTTCTCATTGATGATTTTTTAAATATTAATTATAGAATAGAAGGCATTTCTGATGTTGTAAATAATATGCATAGAGCTGGATTGAAATTAGCAGATAGTAATTATGAAAGTAAACATATTGATAGTCATGTTGGTATTGATGTATTAATAGGAATTGATTTAATAGACTCATTTCCTTCATTTGAAACTATTCCTTTTATGAGTGGTAAATGTATTGATGTTGGTAATAACAAATTAATACCTATTGGCAATATTTATAATTTTCTGAGTAGAAATCAGGTTTTAAATTTAGTAGAAGTAAGAAGGAAATTGAAAGTAGCTAATTTTGTCACTTATGTTGAATCTGCTTCGGAAACAATGAGTAATGACATTGTTCCTATAAATCCTATAAATAATAATAGATTGAATACGCAAGTATATTTTGTATTAGAGCCTTGCAAAAGTTATTTTAACCCTTTAGAGAATATTTTGAACTCAGATATAGATAATGGATTAGAGAATTTATTTTGTCTTGAATCTCTGGGAATAAAATCTGATGAAGAAATTTTGAGCACTGTAGACCAATGCCAAGTTCAGTTGTTTAACCAAAATATAATATTTAAAGACAATCATTATCATGTTAAATTGCCTTGGTACAATGATAAGATAGACTTGGTTCCAACTAATTTTAATATCTCAGTAAACTTAGCTCATAAAGTTTTTAATAAGTTAACTCATAATAATTTACTTAATGATTATAATAATGTTTTTGAAAATCAAATTAAAGATAATATCATTGAAAAGAAATAGATTTTTCTGATCAAAATGATGTTTGTAAATATAAATTTATTCCACACCGTCCAATAATTAGACAAACTGAGCAGGTTACTACAAAAATAAGACCTGTATTTAATTGTTCGTTAAAAAGTAACAAGTCTTTTCCATCCCTGAATGAGGCTGCATACAGTGGTTATGATTTAATGAGTTCTCTTTTGAAACTTCTATTGGTGTTTAGAACAAATAGTACTGTAATAATAAGTGACATCAAGCAGGCTTTTTTGATGATAAGATTAAAGGAGGAAGTAGACAAAAATAGATTTACCTTCCTATGGTTTGAAAATAATGAGTTGGTAGCATACAGATATCTTACATTGATATTTGGATTTACATCATCTCCTTTTATTTTGCACTATATAATGAAGTATCATGCTTCAAAGTATCCTAAAGATCAATGTACAGAAATACTTTCTTCTGGTTTTTATGTTGATAATCTTATATTCACAACTATGCAGAATGAGAGTGAGATAGTAAAGTTGTATCATCAGTGTAAAGAAAGGATGGCTGAAGGTGGGTTTATCCTGAGGTCCTGGAACAGTAATTCGGGTGTTCTACGTGATAAGTTTAAACAAGATAATTGTTTTGTGGAGCACTCTAGTTGTTGTGAAAAGGTCTTGGGGTATAGCTTTAATGTAGAGACAGATTGTATTACAATAAATGAGGTTGAATATCTTGAGAGCATTTCTACTAAAAGACAATTATTATCTGAAATTTCTAAACTCTTTGATCCCATTAACTTTACTCTTCCTATTACAGTAAGGGGTAAGTTATTAATGAGGCAAGTATGGCAACAGAATATAAATTGGGATGAACAAGTGCCTGATAGTATTTTAAAGGAATGGTATAAGATCCGTAATGATTGTAAACAACTTCATACAATAGCTTTTCCAAGAATGGCTCTTTTGGAAGGGACTAAATATGGACTTCATTTGTTTTGTGATAGTTCCGACAGTGTATATGGATTTGTTTGTTTTGGAGTAAGTGAAGATAATAAAAGCTCTTATATATTTTCAAATGCTAAGGTTGCTCCTGCAAATAGGCCAAGGCCAAAAGAATTAAGTATACCATCTTTGGAGCTTATGGGTGTAATTCTGGCTTTAAAGTGCTTGCCAAACATTCTTGAAGCATATAATAAAATATATTTTGAATTTGTAAATATAGCAGTAGACTCCCAAGTAGTATTGAGTTGGTTGCTCACAAGACAAACAAAAGTAAAAAGTAAATTTCTTAAAAATAGAATTAATGAACTGGATGGTCTTATTAATACCACCATTAAGAAATATAAAATTAATGTCCATTATAAATATGTACACACTAGTGAAAACCCAGGGGATTTTTTAACCAGAGGGTTATCATTTAAGAAATATATAGAAGTACTTCCATTATGGTATCATGGTCCAGTATGGCTATCTAATGATCTTGATAGCTGGCCAAAATTTCCCATGTTAAGTGTTCCTCATGAGTCTTTACCACAACTCATGATTAATGTAAATACTGTAGATAACAATAATTTAAGCATTTTAGATTTAAGTAAATACTCTTGTTACCGCAAGGTTTTGAGAATAACATCATGGCTTTTTAAATGGCTCTGTAAAATCAAAAGTGAGGTCGATCCTGATCAAGAAGCTATAAAATATTGGATTAAAGTAAATCAAGTAAATTCTTTTCCTGTTGAAATTAACTTTCTCAAAGAATTCAAACAAAAAGTAAAAGTAACTCCCTTAAAAGATGTTGATATTCCTCCTTTAGTAATGAATTTAAATCTGTTTATTGATGATGAAGGTTTTTTGAGAAGTAAGGGTAGAATAAATAAATCTTTAAGTATAAATTTTGAAAAAGCTAATCCTCTGTTAATGGGAAAAAATCATGCTTTCACATCTTTGTATATAAGATATGCTCATGAGCAAGTAAAACATCTGGGCATTGGGACAACACTCAATTACATTAGAGGTCAAGGTATATGGATACCAAAAGGACGTGCAGCTGTAAAATCCATTCTTCTAGATTGCATAACATGTAAAAAATATAATGCACTAGCTTATAGGTATCCACGCTTTACAGACATGCCCAGAACACACATGAACTTAATTAAGCCCTACCAACATACAGGCATAGATTTTACATCTCATGTGTTTGTCAAAAGTAATAATACTTCTCAATTAGAAAAAATGTATGTTCTTATTTTTACATGTCTCAACATAAGAGCAGTACATTTTGAGTTAGTGCCATCAATGAATACAGTAGACTTTTTATTAGCATTTAAGCGTTTTTGCAATACATTTTGTATACCATCTTATGTCTATAGTGACAACGCTTTGTATTTTGCAAAGGGAGGTAAAATAATTTCTGAATCTTTTAATTCTGATGAGTTTAAGGAAGAATTTTCTAAAAATCAAATAAAACATGTTAAAATAAATCTTTTTTCACCATGGCAAGGCAGCCATTGGGAACGTATGATAAAAGTGATGAAGCAGTGTTTATATAAAGCAGTTGGTAAAACCAAAGTAACTTATTTTGAACTTTTGACAACTCTTTCTGATATAGAAAATTCAATAAATTCTCGGCCACTCACATATAGATCTAGCTTATCTGAATTGGAGGCAATAACGCCAAATTGTTTTCTTAAAGTAATGTATAATACTAACTTAATATTTAAAAGTAATTATGATTCATTTGAATATGTAATGGGTGAATCTCCTAGTAAAGAGAAACTGGATCAAACCCTCATTAAACAAAATGAATTGTATGAGGACTTTAGGAGACAATGGCATGAAGAATATCTATTGAGCCTAAGGGAACAATCAAGACAATTGTTTCAGGGGAGATGGGTAGATAAAATCAAAGTTGGTGATGTAGTTCTAATTAAAGATTCAAACAAATCACGCCCATTTTGGAAGTTAGGAAGAGTGTTAGAAGTGATAATGGGTTATGACAATAACATCCGCACAGTTAAATTAAAAACTGGTACTGGT
>JABUQX010054663.1:82500-87500 GCA_015478945.1 Trachelipus rathkii
CCTTATATCTCTTAATTTTAATACTTTCTCTCCAACAGCTCCATCCTGTCCTACTCGTTTTTTCTGGCACTTTGATCGGGCCGATTGGGGGCCTTGCGTTGCTTCTACTCTTACTATAATTGGAATGACTGCTTTGTCTCTGGTGACGCTTCGACTTCTGCCGATAAGGTGGAGCTGTAATCGTTGATGGGATGAGCAAGTTCATTCCTTCTTCGACTAAATCTTTCTCTCCTCATAAGGTTTGATCGTGCTTGTTCTCTGGCCATTCAGGCTAGAGACAGTGCGTATCAGGAGTGGAAAAATTCTCGTTCTCCTATCACTCTTGCTAATTTTCATTCTGCTAGAAATCGTTGCAGGGATACCGACGAACAAAGTGGGCTTTCATCAAACGAAAGTGCGCTAACCTCCCTGGTTCTCCTACTGACAAAACTTTTCTGAATATCTCTTGCCAAAAACACCTCTAACAACTTCTGTAAATCTTCCTCCCCTTATTCGCTCTGATGGTTCTGGGTTGCTAATTCTCCAACTGAAAAGGCCAATCTTTCGGCCTCCTATTTTCCTCTAACTCAACCCTGGACGATTCTGGCATTCATCATCCTCCCCTTCTCCCTCAGGTGTCCTTATGCCTGCTCCGTAACATTTCGATTGGTGCATGACCTGAAACGACAGTCGCCAGGAAGGCGGGCGGCCCGGAGCCCTCGAGCTTGAGGTGGAGGTGCCTGCTGTTCCCCTTACCTCGCTCCAGCTGAGTATTTGGGCGCGTCTCAATACTAATTTTCTCAGCGCTGGAAACACGTCGCGCCAACCTATTCCGAAAAAGGAAGCCGCTCTGATCCTAACTATCGCCCTATAGCTCTTACTTGTATATATCTACATCTGAAATAACTTCCTCATTTTTTGCCCGACCACCCACTCTTTCCGACGGTAGCATGGCTGGCGCCGAGGCGCCCGCCGGCGATACAATTTCTTGTCTGATTTAGTGTTTTCCGCCCTTAGGAACTATGGGGAGCATTCAGTGGTGGTGCTGACATATCCAGCATTTGATCGTATATCGCGCTCACTGCCTCCAAGCTCCTTTTGGGCTTCCTGGCTACTTATGTCTAGTTTTCTTCAAATCGCTCAATATCGGCTGTTATGCTGATGGGGCGACTTCTTCTTTTTTCTCTTTCATAATAGTGGTGTTTCAGGTTCCTGTTCATCTCCCACTTCGGCCCTACTAATGAGGCCTCACCTGCACATCTAACTTATCACATATGCCGAGTGACTCGACCCTTCATCTTTCAAACTTATTCTACCCTGCTATTTCTTTACTTCTAGAATTGCCTCTCGTCTTACTCTCTTTCTGATTTTATTCTCGCTGATCTTGGATAGAATTTCCGGTGGGGTCGTCTGAACCTTTGTGAAATTTAATTTTTTAAACCCATCTTCTACAAATCTCCCTAAGACACCTTCCAACTTTCATCTCATGGTTTCGGTCTTCCTCCCAACAGATATATAATGACTCAGCCTTAAGAGTAATAAAAATGTCTGAAACCCCATTATGATAATTAGTGAACATGGTCAGAACTTGGGAGTTCAAGACTGCGAAACTTTTTCCTCTTCCTCAGTTCCTCCAGCTATATTAAGGGTCTTCATTCGCCTTGTATGGGAGCAATGTCATATCTGGGGGCTCTAGCTCACCCGCTTTTTGGGATAGGCCGAGTCAGTGTCAAAGGCTTTTGATAAACTCGCACCCATTTTCCAGTTCCCAGACTTCCATTTTCTGCGGCGCGATGTTGGTGGCTTCATCCCCTTCAGGCGTCGCAGTGCGCGTCGAGGAGCTTATCACCGTACCCTCCACCTCTTCACGCGTCGCCCTCTAGAATTTGGGTATGTGCCTCGGCACATGAGTTTTGTGTTGATGGTAACTCCAGGCTAGCTGTTGCAGTGCTTCCTTCTTCGTAACACCTGCTCCAGGAATTCTCTTCCATCTTCCAGCCTTTCTGTTAAATAATCTCCCACTTTAAAGCCTGTAGTCCAAAGCTCATCTGCGTAAATTTATGTTAGTTTGCCATCTTCGAGGCGTAACAATTTCCTCTTGAGCAGGTTTCGCCGTGGCGGGTGGTAGACAACTGAAACATATATATATATATATGTATATATATATATATATATTATATATATATATATATAGATATGTATATATATATACAGTATAAATATATATATATATATATATATATATATATATATATATATCTGTATATAAATATATATATATATATATATATATATATATATATATATATATATATATGTATATATATATATATATATATATATATATATATATATATATATATATATATATATATATATATATATATATATAAAATAAATTTATATATATATATATATATATATATATATATATATATATATATATATATATATATAAATAAGTTTATGCGCTGAAAGTAATATATATATATATATATATATATATATATATATATATATATATATATATATATATATATATATATATATATATATATACATACATTTATATATATATATATATATATATATATAGAATATATATATATATATATATATATATATATATATATATATATATATATATATATTATATATATATATTTTATATATATATATATATATATATATATATATATATATATATATATATATATATATATATATATATATATATATATGTATATATATATATATATATATATATATATATATATATATATATATATATATATATATATATATATATATATATATATATATATATATATATATTTACAGTTGTCACCACCACTCACGGGCAGAACCCTATTCAAAGAAGGGGTGTTACACACTCAAAATTTCACCCTTTAATGCAAATTGCGCAGATGAGCACAGACGAATTCTTTAAAATGAGAGAGATTAAATTCAGTAGGAAAGACAGAATATGGAAGAGAGTTCCACAGAACAGAGGTGGGAGGAAAGAAGGAAGCACCGCATCGAACTAGCCTGTAGCTACCAATATCTACACAAAATTCCTGCGCAGACACAGCACCCTTTTTGCTACAAGGGCGTCGTAAAGGTGGTGGTACGCGAGTGGTAAGTTCCCTCGAACACCTGCCGCTGCGGTAGTTTTAGAAAAGAGATAAAGTACCAACATCGCGCAGCAAAGATAGAGGGGCAAGTGAACCAGAAAGAACAGAACAGTTTATAAGCCTTTTGGCTTTTGACTCGACCTTGTCCAAAATCCGGGAGAAACCAGAGCCCATCCCCTTCAGAAATGAGTACAGTACTCCATACAAGTATAGCTGGATTAATTGAGAAGTGGAAAAAAAGTTTCGCGGTTTAAACAGAACTCCCAGTTTCTTTGATGCCGCCATAGCAACTTTTGTTATTTGAGGTCTCCAAAACATTTTTTTTGTTTATGTTAAGGCCAAGGATGTTTATATTATCAACAGGAGAGACGAGAAAATCGTTGAAAGAGATAGGAAAGCTAGAAGGTGTTTTAGAGAGGGAGATTTGTAAAAGTTGGATTTTTAAAGAATTGAATTTCACAGGTTGAGACGAGCCCATCCGGAAATTCTTTTGAGATCAGCAAGAATAGAAATGGGGCAGAATTGAAATGAGTTGAAGAATGAAGGGTCGATTCATCGGCATATGAGTGGATAGAGTTAGATGTACAGGTGAGAAGATCATTTATGAAAAGTAGGAATAAAGTAGGAGATAAGACAGAACCCTGAGGAACACAGCTATTGACAAAAAAGGAAGAGGAAGTCCCTCCATTAACATTGACCGACTTGCATGAAAGCTAGACATAAGTAAGCAAAGAGAAGGAGGAAACACAAAGGAGTCTAGCTTGGAGAGCAGTGACGCGTGCCATACCCGGTCAAATGCTTTGGATATGTCAAGCGCTACCACGCAAATCTCCACTTGGTTCCTAAGAGCGGAAAACCATAAATCGGTTAGATAGGAAAGTATATCGCCAGTAGACCTCGAGCACCGAAAGCCGTACTGAGAATGGGAAAGAAGGGAATGAGATTCCAGATGACCTAAGAAGTGAGAGTTGAGAAGGGTTTCAAAGATCTTCGATAGAATACAAGTGAGAGTTATAAGGCGATAGTTAGAAGGATCAGAGAGGCTTCCTTTTTTTCGGAATAGGTTGAACATGTGCGTGCTTCCAACACTGAGGAAAAAGTGCTAGTATTGAGACATAGGTAATATAGTTGAACGATGGGCGGTGTCAGCACGTAAGCACACTCCCTCAAAACTCGGAGAGGAATGCCATCCGGGCCACTCGCCTTCCTACCGTTCATAGATCTCAGGAGCCCATGCACCCGATCAAATGTAATCACAGGCAGAGTGCTGATTGAATATGTTATGGTTGGAACCTATGTTTGTATTCTTTAAGGTCCGAATGTTGCCCGGATCTCAATCCGGAAATGGAAATCTGCATCTTTCGTGGGATTGTATCTTGTGAAAGGGATATTTCAGGAGGTGGTAGTTAATGAGGCTATTTGTTGGGCGGTGTTTGAGGTATCGTTGCGTGAAATGTGTATGCATATGTTTTGATAGAGGGGTGTTATTGCTGTTCTAAAGAGTTCGCCATAATAGAGGGTTGCAGAAGAGGCAGGGAATTTTAAGCAATGTATTGTGTGTTCTGTAAGTAGTTTTGACAAGGGTGAGAGGGGTCGAGAGTCCTGGCGTAAAATTGGGTTCCTATCATATCAAGATGGTCCAGAATTGGTTGGATTTTTGTTTCTTCAAGCAGGTGCTGGATAGGGGGGGTTTTATGCAACCTGTTATTGAACGCAGGTCGGTGTTTTGTATTCTTTGTAGTTTATTTCTATTAGTGGGGGAGGTTAGTGGATACAAGACTGTAGATCCATAGTTGATTGTAGTTCATGAGAATTGCTTGGAAGTTGTTGACAGTGGGGATGTTTCATTACTAAAATTATGAAAATATAAGATTCAGAGGTCATTTA
>JABUQX010054664.1:0-62334 GCA_015478945.1 Trachelipus rathkii
GTGCAAAGGAAGTATGTGGATGTGCTAAGCTAGGAAAGAAAGAATGTTAACAGTGAATGGTGGGAATGTAGAGGTGATGAAAGTGGTTAAAGGTAAAAGAAGTGGTTGAATGTACTAAAAGCAAATGATGAAGAATCAAAAGAAAGATGTTTGGAATTATATAAGGAGGAAAAAAGAAATACTAAAGGTGTATACGTAGGAGAAAAGAAGAGGTAAATGAACAGTTTGGAAGGAGGATGAATGGGGAATTACAAGGGAATAGGAAGCTCTTTTGGAAGGAAGCGGGGAAAGTTTAAGAATGAGAATAAGGGGAATCTGCTTAGAATAATGAATAGGGATGGTGCTTTGTAACTGATGAAATGGGTGTGAGAGGAGTGGGGAAAGAACACTTCGAAAAATCTGCACAATATTAACAGTAAATGAAGAGGTGATAGTGAATGTGTGTGGGTTTGATGGGAAAGAAGGAATAGGTATTTTGGGGATGAGGTTATTAGTAAGGAGGAGGTAATGGGTAGAGTGAAAAGTTGAAGAATGGTAAATCTGCAGGTATAGATGAAATTACTGGTGAAATGATCAAGAACGGAGGCGAGATGGTGATTGATTGGATTTGAAAGCGTTTATGGAGGGTATAATTCCAAGGGATTGGAGGAGAGCAGTAATAGTACCCTTATATAAGGGTAAAGGAGATAAGGGGAACTGTAGAAATTATAAGGGAATAAGTTTATTGAGTGTTGTAGGGAAGGTATATGCTGGTATTTTGGTCGAAAGAGTGCGTCGAGTGACTGAAGGACTGATTGGTGAAGAACAAGGTGCGTTTAGGAGTGGTAGAGGATGTGTGGATCAAATCTTTACATTGAAACAAATGATTGAGAAAATGAGGGAGAAGAAGAATAAATTGTATTTAGGTTTTATGGATTTGCAACAGGCGTATGATAGAATTAATAGGGTTTATGGCAGGTGTTAGTGATATATGGTGTTGGTGGTAGGCTTCTGAATGGAATCAAAAGTATGTATGACGATAGTGAAGCGTGTGTAAGAATAAATGGTGTCAATGGTGATTGTTTAGATTAACAAAGAATAAATTGTATTTAGGTTGTGTTATGTCTCCTTGGTTATTCAATTTGTATGGATGGGGTTATGAAAGAAAGGGATGGCAGGAAATGGTGTTAGAATGGTGGAGAATGGAGATGAGTGGAGGGTGCCCTACCTATTATATGCGGATGATTTGGTTCTGTGTGGCGAATCTGAAGAGAGTTTGAGAGGATTGGTAGAGAGATTTGACAGGGTGTTTAAAAGGAGGGGTTTGAAAGTAAACGTGGATAAGAGTAAGGTTATGGTTGTGAGTGAGGACAGTTTTCAGTGTGAAGTTATGTTAGATGGTGAGCAGCTGGAACAAGTGTCCGAGTTTAAATATTTAGGGTATATGTTGGATGAGAAGGGAACGGACGATGCAGAGTGTAGTAGGAAAGTTGTGAATGGCAGGAAGGTGGCTGGTGCAATTAAATCGTTGGTGAATGTAAAGGGACTAAGTCTTGAGTGTGCTAGGGTCTTACATGAGGGTATGTTGTTACCTGTGTTATTGTATAGTAGTGAGACTATGGTCTGGAATAAGAGGTATAGATCTAAAGTTCAATGTGTTCAGATGGACAATCTTAGGGGTGTGCTAGGTGTGAGAAGAATTGATAAAGAGAGGAATGAACGTATTAGAGAGTGGTGTGGTGTGAAGAAAGGGGTAAATGAGAGAATAAATGAAAGTATGTTGAGATGGTTTGGTCATATGGAAAGGATGAATGATAGTCGGTTGGTTAAGCGGATGTATAGTGGCGAGTGTGTTGGGAACCGACTGGCTGGGAGACCGAAGAAAAGTGGATTGAGTCAGTAAACGAAAACTTTGAAGGAGAGAAATGTGAAGACTTTGGTAGAGGCGAGAAGAAAGGTGTATAACAGGGAATGAATGGCGGGGATTGTGAGGGGGCATGGTTGTGGCCCACCTGGGCCAAGGGATGAACCCTTACATTGACTGATCTACCATAGTGATGGTCCATCGCTGTCCCATAGCTTTAGGTGGATTTTCTGACTGCGATGGGTTCCTACCAATTAATGGTACTGAGGGGGGCGGTAAGGCTGGGCTTTCTTTCGACTTAGTCATGCCCTTCTACTGCTTTTCTTTCCCGATGCTCGTCACGCACCTTACTCCCATTCTTGGGAAAATAAAGGAAGATGAAGAAAAAGAATATATATATATATATATATATATTAGGATAGAGTTATGAAAGATATATATATATATATATATATATATATATATATATATATATATATATATATATATATATATATATATATATATATATATATATATATATATTTTATTTTTTTTAAATATGTGATTTTTTTCTATACTTAAATAATTTGAAGGATTCGTATAGGGAGAGATTGCTTTTCACACTCACGCACACACGCCAATAATAATAATAATAATAATAATAATAATAATAATAATAATAATAATAATAATAATAATAATAATAATAATAATAATAATAATCTCAGACACATCTAATACAAATCGCTTTAACTAAAATATCTACTAATTCGAGTTTCAAATAAAAGGGAAGAAAGCATAAAATACAAAACAAACTTTCATACTATTTCTGTCTTTCATACCCTGTAACTGTTCAACCATTTGCTCAATCTAGTAGTGAACTGGACCAAGCAAAGTCACTCAATTACGAATATTACATTTATTATATAACATTGGCAGTAATGAAGAGGTGATAGTGAATGTGCATGGGTTTGATAGTGCAAGAAGGAATAGCTATTTTGGGGATGAGGTTATTAGCAAGGGAGGTAATGGGTAGAGTGAGAAAGTTGAAGAATGGTAAATCTGCAGGTATAGATGAAATTACTGGTGAAATGATCATGAACGGAGGCGAGATGGTGATTGATTGGACTTGGAAGTTGTGTAACAAAGAGTTTATGGAGGGTACAGTTTCAAGGCATTAGAGGAGAGCAGCAATAATACCCTTATATAAGGGTAAGGGAGATAAGGGGAACTGTAGGAATTATAGGGAAATTAGTTTATTGAGTGTTGTAGGGAAGATATATGCTATGTATTTTGGTCGAAAGAGTGCGTCGAGTGACTGAAGGACTGATTGGTGAAGAATAAGGTGCGTTTAGAAGTGGTAGAGGATGTGTGGTTCAAATCTTTACATTGAAACAAATGATTGAGAAAACGAGGGAGAAGAATAAATTGTATTTAAGTTTTATGGATTTGCAACAGGCGTATGATAGGATTAATAGGGGAGCTCTATGGCAGGTGTTATTGATATATGGTGTTGGTGGTAGGCTTCTGAATGGAATCAAAAGTATGTATGACGATAGTGAAGCGTGTGTAAGAATAAATGGTGTCGAAAGTGATTGGTTTAATTTTAATAGTAGAGTGAGGCAGGGATGTGTTGTGTCTCCTTGGTTATTCAATTTGTATATGGAGAGGGTTATGAAAGAATTAGAGGTGGGGATGGCAGGAGATGGTGTTAGAATAATGGAAAATGGAAGAGAGTGCAGGGTGCCCTACCTATTATATGCGGATGATTTGGTTTTATGTGGTGAATCTGAAGAGAGTTTGAAATGATTGGTAGAGAGATTTGGCAGGGTGTGTAAAAGGAGGAATTTGAAAGAAAGCGTAGACAAGAGTAAGGTTATGGTTGTGAGTTAGGAGAGTTCTTGGTGAGAAATTATGTTAGATGGTGAGTAGTTGGAACAAGTGTCTGAGTTTAAATATTTGGGATATATGTTGGATGAAAAGGTAGCGGATGATGCCACAGTGTAGTAGGAAAGTTGTGAATGGTAGGAAGGTGACTGGTGCAATTAAATCGTTGGTGGATGTAAAGGGACTAAGTCTTGAGTGCGCTAGGGTCTTACATGAGGTATGTTGTTACCAGTGTTAATGTACAGTATTGAGACTATGGTCTGGATAAGAGGTATAGATTTAAAGTACAATGTGTTCAGATGGACAATCTTAGGGGAGTGTTTAGGTGAGAAGAATTGATAACATGAGGAATGAACGTATTAGAGAGTTGTGTGGTGTGAAGAAAGGGATAAATTATAGAATAAATGAAAGTACGTTGAGATGGTTTGGTCATGTGGAAAGGATGGATGATAGTCGGAAGATTAGGAAGGTGTATAGTGGTGAGTGTGTTGGAAATTGACCGGCCGGAAGACCAAAGAAAGTGGATTGAGTCAGTGAAGGAATGTTCATAGAGAGAAATGTAGTTTATAGGTGATGAAATGGGTACTTGTGAATGTAGTGACGCTTTCAGAGGGGTGTGGCCCACCTGGGCCAAGGGATGAACCCCACACTGACGAGATGCCATAGTGAGGGTCCGTCGAGGTACCGTGAAACTATAGGCTGGATTTTCTGACTGTGACGAGTTCTCACTAATAGGTATAAAGGGCACGGTCAGGCTTTTCGACTTGTGTCATGTTCTTCTACTACTATTCTGTTTCCGGTGCATGGCACGCACCATACCCCCAATCTTGGGAAAAGAAGGTGATGATGATGATTATCATTATTATCTTCCTCCTATCCCCAGATTGGAGGCGAGGTGATCAGCATACACAGGAACAGAAAAGTAGAAGAACATGATGCAAGTTGAAAAGAAAGCCCCCCTTAACCATTCCCTTTATTCCCCCCAAGTGAGAACTCATCGCAGTCAAAAAAATTCATCCAGAAGTTTCAAGAGACTGCAGTGGACCCTCACTGTAGTATCTCATCAATGTGGGGTTCATCCCCGGGCAAAGCCCACAACCATACAACCAACCATCCAACCCTCACAAAACTCCGCCATTCACTCCTGTTATGCACCTTTCTTCTCGCCTCTGTCAAACTCACATTCCTCTTCTTCAGGCATTCCTTTATGACTCAATCCACTTTTTTGTCGATCTCCCAGTCGGTCCATTCCCACCACTATATATCCGCTTAACCATCCGATTATCATCCACTCACTCCAGAAGACCAAACCATCTCAATGAACTCCCGTTTATTCTTTCATTTACGAGTTTCTTAACACCACACAACTTCCAAATGCGCTCATTCCTCATATTACCAATTCTTCTCACAATTAAACAAACCCCTGTCCATCTGAACAATTTGTACCTTAGATCTATACCTCTTATTGTAGACCATAGTTCCGCTGTTATACATTAACACAGGTAACAACATACCCTTATGCAAGACCCTAGCGAGCTCAAAACTTGGCCCCTTCACATCCACCAAGGATTTAGTTGCACCAGCCACCTCTCTACCATTCACAATTTTCCTACTATACTCTGCATCATCAGTTCCCTTTTCATCCAACATATATCCTAAATATTTAAACTCAGATACTTGTTCCAGTTGCTCACCATCAAACAAAATTTCACACCCGGACTCTCCTCACTCACTACTATAACCTTAACTCTTACCTACATTTACTTTCAAACGCCTTCCTTTTACACACCTTGCTAAGCCCCTCTACCAATCCTCTCACCCCCTCTTCAAATTCACTACACAAAACCAAATTATCCCCACACAAACATGGCACCCTCCACTCTCTTCCATTCTCCATCATTCTTACACCATCTCCAGCCACCCCCACCTCTAATTCTTTCATAACCCCATACATATACAAATTAAACAACCAAGGAGACATAACACATCCATGACTCACTACGCTTTTAATATTAAACCAACCAATAACTTCCGACTCCATTTATCCTTCCACACGCTTCACTATCGTCATACATACTTTTGACTCCATTTAGAAACCTACTACCAACACCATATATCACTAACACCTGCCACAGAGCTTCCCTATAAATCCTGTCATACGCCTGTTGCAAATCCATAAAACCTAAATACAACTTATTCTTCTTTCTCGTTTTCTCAATCATTTGTTTCAACGAAAAATTTGATCCACACACATACCACTTCTAAATGCACCTGTTCTTCACCAATCAGTCCTTCAGTCACTCGACGTACTCTTTCAACCAAAATACCGGCATATATCTTCCCTACAACACTCAATAAACTAGCTCCCCTTATCCCCGTTACCCTTTTATAGGGGTACTATTACTGCTCTCCTCCAATCTCACAGAACTATACCCTCCATAAACGCTTTGTTACATAACTTCCAAATCCAATCACTCACCATCTTGCCTCCATTCTTGATCATTTCATCAGTAATTCCATTTATGGCTGCAGAATTACCATTCTTCAACTTTCTCACCCTACCAGTTACCTCATCCCCAAAATACCTCTCCTTCTTCTTGCACCATCAAACCCACACACATTAACTATCACCTCTTCATTAGTGCTAATGTTAACCAGATTTTCGAATTCGATTCTTCTCACATCCATTTCATCAATTACGAAAGCACCATCGATATTCATTATTCTATGGTGATTCCCCTTACTCTCGTCTTAACCTTTCTCGCTTCCTTCCAGAAAAGCTTGTAAGTCCCCATTCATCCTTCTTCCAAACTGTTCATTTACCTCATATTTGCTCCTACGTATGCAACTTTTAGTCTTCATTTTTTCCTCCTAATATAATTCAAAACATCTTTTATTCGAGTTCTCATCATTTGCTTTTAGCACATTAAACCATGCGACTTCTTTACTTTTAACTGCTTGCATCACCTCTTCATTCCACCATTCACTGTTGAAATTCTTACTTCCTACTTTAACATATCCACATACTTCTCTTGCTATTACTAACGAAGGCTTCCTTCGTTTGTGTCCAGATATGTTCAATTTCATCTTGTTCACATTCAACTGATTTATTTGCAAGCGCTCTTAAATACTTTTCCTTATTACCTTGTTTACTTAATTCCTCACTCTTAATTATTTCCTCTCCATCCAAGCCCCTACTTACATAAAACAACATAATGATCCGATAATCCCATCCCCAGCCCAATAATAATAATAATAATAATAATAATAATAATAATAATAATAATAATAATAATAATAATAATAATAATAATAATAATAATAAAAGTACTTTTTATTTTTCCAAATATTCATAAATGATATGCGCTGAAAATTATAAAAGCAATTATTAAAATCACAACGTATACTTCTTACCGCATAATAATAATAATAAAATAATAATAATAATAATAATAATAATAATAATAATATATATATATTTTTAGTGGATGTAAAGGGATCACCTCAGCGCACAGGAATGCGGCTATACCGTGTTAGTAAACTAACGACAGGAGGAATCAGTAACCGAACGAAACATGAAGAGCTGAGATAGTTCAGTTCCAATGGGAAGGCAAAAACTCTATCACTACGAAAGTGAAAAAATTTGGATAAGAGACGCTGAAGGTGATGATGAAGAGGTATAGTGAGCACATCGGGGAAGAACTTGCTTCTAAGGGTCGAGATAGCCTCGCAACGGACAATTGGAGGAGCAAAATGGGCAGGTCGGGGGATTGGGTGAGATTGGTATGACCCAGAAGCAATCGAGCCAGGACCATCTCATCTCCAGGAGGCGACTCCTTCTACTAGATGAAGACCACCGTCGAATGACGGGTTTGACATTCGGTAGTTTGGCGCCACGAGCATCCTCCACGCAACATGTTTGCCAGCCAGAGAGGAAACCCCGAAGAATTGTGATGGAGAAATCTGTGGCTGGGAAATGGCCCAAGCGTACAGCAGGGGGAAGGTATTAGGAACTCGATACCCTGTGCGTAGCCGCCTATTTAGCCTACATATATGCCCGTTCATTTCCAGGAACAGCCACATGGGAGGGAACCCAACAGAACTTAATGTTGTGCTTCTTCACAGGCAACAGGTAGAGGGATTTTTGAATGAGAGACCAAAAGGTTTCGGGTTGAATGGTCTAGCAACGCCTGGAGAGCGCTTCTAGAATCGGAAAAAGACGGTACAGTTACCCCCACGGGAGATGGTGCCGTTCTGTTCAGGGTACCTGGAGCCGCTGGAGCAGGACGCGAAGTGATAACTCGACTCGTCCAACACGACCCCGGGAGCAGAGATGACATCACAGATATGCGGGCCGTAAGCAAGGAGGATTGGTGGATCTCCATGAAGGTTTAGTGAAATTTTTCGCACTTTTTAATGGACCGATGATGATAGACATAGAAGAATGAACGGTGGAAGCGCAGTTGCGAAAATAGTTTTCGCGTACCGCGATTAATACGCCGGGAGCGGGCTGCCGAAACTTTAAACAGAATCATGTTGGAAGGTGTGGGAGTTTGTTGCAGGAAAGATGGGAAAGTAAGTGGCCTGATGAAAGGTAAACTAGTCTGCTCTGTCATAGTGCAGCCAGAATAAGGTTGTTGCTGCGGACTGGGGCTGAAGGATGGCATCACCCGACCTTTCCCACCCAAAACCACTAAAGACGAGATGGAACGCAACGAGACAACACAGGAAGAAGTGCCTCTATCAAAACTTTCAAAGATAATAAGGCCCGCGTTTAAACATCCTAAGGAGAAATCCTGCAAAATACTCAATATCCAATCGGCATTGAGGGACGTAAGAGTCTCCCACAAAGGATGGCGGATGTTAAAGTTACCAAGGACTAACATGGGCGGCGGGAGGCTCTGGAAAAAAAAGACGGGTCCTTCTTGGTATATTTACAGTTGGGCGCTAGGTACTCTGAGCACAATATAGGCGGTGTTTCAAAATAGATACGAACCGTTACAGCATGTAAGGTAGTAAAGAGGGTAATGGGAGTGAATCGTGAAGCAGGTTCGCTGGCTCCACGATTCAGGGAAATAAAGGGTTCCCAGTACCTTGAAGGTTGCAAAATGTCTCGGTCGCGAAGTTGTAGTTCTTATACACAAACAGCCAATAGCTGATGAGTGACAAGTAATCTATTTAGTTCTTCGTAATTAGCAAAATATCCGCGACAGTTCCATTGGAGGAAACGTGCCATAAACGGTAATATAATCAATGTTAAGGGCGATCCCTGACAATAGTCACTATGTTTTGGGAATTGGTAGTCTTCTCGGAGGATAAAGTCTGATGGGTCCGTGAGCCGCCGGACGATCCACTGACCGGAACATCAAACCCCGGGGGAAGAGGAAGATCATGGATCAGGGATACGTGTGGACCTTCTTGCTTACGAGAGGGGTTCTGGCCATAATAGGAGAGGGCTATCCGATGAGGCGTGCCAAGTCGCACTCCACATTTCGAACATTCTTCGCAGCTTGCGCACCCCTGCCAGACTTCTTAGCATACTGGGAAGGGGGCTGTATCCCTCCAGGAAGTGCTCCATCAAAGGTTGGGGAAGATGGAAGAGAATGACAAGTAGGAATGGTGCTATCGGGAGTGATAGGAGACACATTGGAAAACAAGTGTATGGTATCCGTTGTCAAAACTCCGGGAGCTATTCGCGCCCGAGTAGTGATAGATGGCTCAGTTGACGATTCCGAAATCAAAGTGGGTGGAGGGGAAGAGGCATGGAGGGAAGAAGACCTCTTCCTACCGTATCCATTAGCAGCCAACTCACACTCAACATCTAGACAGCGTCACGTCTTCCCGAAGGAAGACCGCGGCAGCATGAGGTCTCATCCAATACCTCTTCTGACCTCCCCTTGAACCGGACTCCCATTTTAGTGCCTGGAAATCCTATGGAAGAATAGTAGTCTGAAAAGTCCATTGTGGCATCAGAGAAAGTCTCAGAATCCCTTGAATACTGTAAAAGCAAAACGGTCTTAGGCGGCGTGAGTAATAGCAGATCAGAACGGGCAGAAGTTTATCACCGTACCGTGTTTGTCCACGAGTGTTGTCAGCGTGGCGAACCAGTTTTGTAAGGACACAGACAAGGTCCTTCAGTTCCAGCGGGTTCCTTTTGTTTTAAGAAGTTCGTGGCTCGATATTCAAGCGAGTACGGATGTCTGGTCTGGGAAGATCCACTCTTGGACGGGCGTTCGCGACCGTTAAGAGGGTCCTGTTGTTTCCCCGGAGAAACCGAAGCAAGGTCATTTCCGGGAAATGGTACAGTTAAGTTCTGAGGATGCACATGGACGCTGGCAATCGACCTCGGAAGCTGAACAGGTCGCAGAATGAGAAATCTCCTTGGCAGCGGCATGGACCTCTACAAATTGAATAACACGAGAAGGCCCCTCTCTGTGTGTCGGCTAAGAACGACGAGTGGTCCGGTGGACCACGGTAAGAGTTGGGAGGACAATTGTTCAGAGCCATAGGAAACTAAGTCAGGTGATCCGTTATCCGGCACGGAAATCTGAATGGTCTAACGCGAAAGAGGAACAAGTTCCAGACACAACGCATGGGGGCGATGGGCAATGATAGAAGCAACCGCAGAGACAGTGGTCGTTGCCGCGACATAGAAAAGAGGAAGATGAGCCAGCTTCTCCTTTGCACGGCGGGTAGATTCTCGAAGGTCATATTTATGAAGGGCACACTGCTCAAGGATTTTCTTCTCCAAGGCAAAAACGGGGCAGTGGCCAGAGGAGGCTGTGTGTGGACCCTTGTAGTTAGGACAAGAGGGAGGATGTTTTCCCCAGTTGGGGTGGAAAGAACTTCCACATGTCGGACATATGGTCTGGGGAGACCGACAATATTTCTGGGGGTGACCAAATTTATGGCGCTTGAAACATTTTCTCGGGAAGGGCACATAAGTCCAAATCGTGTGCATGGTAAAACCAAGTTTTACTTTGGATGGAGGGAAGGCACAGAGAAGGTAAGTAAGAGACGAGGGTTCGTCGTTGAGGGGTTCTCCTTACGTGGAAAGAACCGATAAACGTCAATGATTTGCACGTTGTGTTTCTGTAAATGAGTGAGAATGTCAATCCAAGCATCGAAAGTTCGGAACAGAACTCTGGTACATATATATTGTCCTTTGATGTGTTACAAACATAGTCTGGTTTAGAAATGACAGGAATCTTCCCCAGATGTGATAGGGAAGCAAGTACGTTGCTTTGGATTCTAGAGGCAGCACGATCCAGGATGGAACCGTTCCTCATTGGCGTAGCCTGTGGCTCAGTTGTTTGAAGAGCAGCTTCCAAAGAATCACTTAGGATGAGCTGATTAACAGAAGTCAGTGGACGGGATGACGGCGAATATAAATAAAAATAAAGCGGGTAGGAAGTAAGACTTGGGACCCTTGGAGGAGGGGTCTGAGAAAGCGATTGTTGGAATAGGATTTTTCTGGCGTTTAGGAATGTGAACCTGCCGACGCAGGGGCTCTTGGGATGGCTTACGAAGTTTTGAGAGAGTAGGTCATTCTGAGAGGCCATAACAGCCTCATCTGGTCTAGATGTGGTAGTCTCGTAAACGTGTCCGTAATTTAGGACTATTGGGTTGGGTGGTGGAGTACGAACCATTTCATCAATAAGGGCACAAAAGCCCCTATTGGTCGTTGGTCTGAAAACGGCCAAGAAGAGGTCGGGTTGCGGGCCCGACAAATGCTGAACTCCACCTTTCTTGGAAAAGTTTTCTTCTTTTCCCCCATACTAAATACTTCTTTAAAACATCTGCTCCGCAGTAAATAAACACAAATACAGCAACACGAATAATGAATATAAACATATCCCCCGGGAGCGTAACCGCGCCCACCACAGGCCCGAAGCTAAATGCCTTCTCCCTAGAAACCCCATCCCGTAGGACGGACCCTAGGTGTGGCCTCGGAAAAGCTCCCCTGGGCTCCGTTTTCAGTCCCTAAGTTGAAAAGCAATGGCGGTGCACCACACGGATAAGACGCGAAGCCCAAGATTATACGCCCAAGTGCAGGACAGTCTCCTCAGTGGTTAGGCAAGGTTCGGGTCCCCAACAATAGGTGGCCCGGAGAAAGGCAAGAATAATCGTTTTTTGACTTGTACCCTCACCCACGGAGGAAGGCGCGCAAGATGGGCATATGATGCACACAGAGACAATAGCTCGGTAGCCATCAGGAATCAGGAGATTAGGGAGACTCTCAGAAGAGAGATCATAAATACGTAGGGAAGTACTTACAGAAAACGGAGAAGGGATATAATCTGGGGAGGGGAGAGGACGGGTAAGATGAACAGGACATATTAAAATAAGATGAATATATAATATTTGTAAAAACAAAATAAGGAGCACAAAAAGAAAAATAAAGATAAAACCAAAGTACAATAACAATAAGAAAACAAGAACAAGAAAAATAATATATATTGTAATAAAAAAAAAGATAAAGAAAAAAAAAAGAAAAAAAGGAAAAAAAAGAAAAAAAAAAAGAAAGAAGAAAGAAGAAGAATAATAGAACATAAGGGGAAGTGTCAAGGACAACAACGAAAACAATAAAACGGGGGGGGGGGAAACAACGTAGATCTTGGCAGACTCAATCCGAAAAAGGTATTAGAGTCCATCCACCACAACAAGGTGGCTACGTTTACGGGGAAATAATAATAATAATAATAATAATAATAATAATAATAATAATAATAATAATAAATAATTTTTTTTCCTAAATATTCATATGTACCGGTACTAAAAATTAAAATGTCAATTATTAAAATCACAACGTATACTGCTTACCATATAATAATAATAATAATAATAATAATAATAATAATAATAATAATAATAATAATAATAATAATAATAATAATAATAATAATAATAATAATAATAATAATGGAATAAATTCCATGCAATAAGAAACTACCTAAATTCAAATTTCACTAATGCAGAAAAAGAATAGGATGAAATGCTGAGGGGGTGCTCATATTTAGACGACTAAAGGGCAATATTTGCCACTCCTAAATAGCTAAGAAAGGTCATACCTAACAACAATTAGAAAAAGAAATTAGCCATTAAAATATACAAGGTGGTTATTAAATATTATGAATACAGTTTGGTTAAAATTATGAAATCTATTAATGAAATGATCATATTAATTAAAAATAAGTAAACGAATATCCACTTAAAATACAAAGGATCTGTAGCAACAAAGTTTAGAATAATGAATTATCAACTTGGTAAACAAACAAATAATTTTAATAGAGCATATTTTCAATTAAGTAAACCAATATACATATAAGGACTGGTTTTGATTTTGGCTGAGATTTTTCAGTCTCAACCCCAAACCGAAAATGGTCCTAATTATCTTAATTTTCAAAAAATTTGTACAAAATGAAAAGCAAACTGCAGCTTTTTCTGACCCTGAACCGTAGATTTAAGGTGTTTTTCTTTTTTGTTTCTATTGATTTGCTTTGTACTTTCATTTGAAGAAAAACCATGTTTTTGACATTTTGGGAGCTCACCTCTTATAATTTTTGTCGAAATGATAAGGGGAACTGTAGGAATTATAGGGAAATTAGTTTATTGAGTGTTGTAGGGAAGATATATGCTGGTATTTTGGTCGAAAGAGTGTGTCGAGTGACTGAAGGACTGATTGGTGAAGAATAAGGTGCGTTTAGGAGTGGTAGAGGATGTGTGGTTCAAATCTTTACATTGAAACAAATGATTGAGAAAACGAGGGAGAAGAATAAATTGTATTTAAGTTTTATGGATTTGCAACAGGCGTATGATAGGATTAATAGGGGAGCTCTATGGCAGGTGTTAGTGATTGATATATGGTGTTGGTGGTAGGCTTCTGAATGGAATCAAAAGTATGTATGACGATAGTGAAGCGTGTGTAAGAATAAATGGTGTCGAAAGTGATTGGTTTAATTTTAATAGTAGAGTGAGGCAGGGATGTGTTGTGTCTCCTTGGTTATTCAATTTGTGTATGGAGAGGGTTATGAAAGAATTAGAGGTGGGGATGGCAGGAGATGGTGTTAGAATAATGGAAAATGGAAGAGAGTGCAGGGTGCCCTACCTATTATATGCGGATGATTTGGTTTTGTGTGGTGAATCTGAAGAGAGTTTGAAATGATTGGTAGAGAGATTTGGCAGGGTGTGTAAAAGGAGGGGTTTGAAAGTAAACGTAGATAAGAGTAAGGTTATGGTTGTGAGTTAGGAGAGTTCTTGGTGCGAAATTATGTTAGATGGTGAGTAGTTGGAACAAGTGTCTGAGTTTAAATATTTGGGATATATGTTGCATGAAAAGGTAGCGGATGATGCCACAGTGTAGTAGGAAAGTTGTGAATGGTAGGAAGGTGACTGGTGCAATTAAATCGTTGGTGGATGTAAAGGGACTAAGTCTTGAGTGCGCTAGAGTCTTACATGAGGTATGTTGTTACCAGTGTTAATGTACAGTATTGAGACTATGGTCTGGATAAGAGGTATAGATTTAAAGTACAATGTGTTCAGATGGACAATCTTAGGGGAGTGTTTAGGTGAGAAGAATTGATAACATGAGGAATGAACGTATTAGAGAGTTGTGTGGTGTGAAGAAAGGGATAAATTATAGAATAAATGAAAGTACGTTGAGATGGTTTGGTCATGTGGAAAGGATGGATGATAGTCGGAAGATTAGGAAGGTGTATAGTGGTGAGTGTGTTGGAAATTGACCGGCCGGAAGACCAAAGAAAAAGTGGATTGAGTCAGTGAAGGAATGTCTATAGGAGAGAAATGTGAGTTTGGCAGAGGCGAGAAGAAAGGTGCATAAACAGGAGTGAAGGGCGGAGTTTTGTGAGGGGGTATGGTTGTGGCCCACCTGGGCCAAGGGATGAACCCCACACTGACGAGATGCCATAGTGAGGGTCCGTCGAGGTACCGTGAAACTATAGGCTGGATTTTCTGACTGTGACGAGTTCTCACTAATAGGTATAAAGGGCATGGTCAGGCTGGGCTTTCTTTTCGACTTGTGTCATGTTCTTCTACTACTATTCTGTTTCCGGTGCATGGCACACACCATACCCCCAATCTTGGGAATAATCGATTTTTGACTTGTACCCTCACCCACGGAGGAAGGCGCGCAAGATGGGCATATGATGCACACAGAGACAATAGCTCGGTAGCCACCAGGAATCAGGAGATTAGGGAGACTCTCAGAAGAGAGATCATAAATACGTAGGGAAGTACTTACAGAAAACGGAGAAGGGATATAATCTGGGGAGGGGAGAGGACGGGTAAGATGAACAGGACATATTAAAATAAGATGAATATATAATATTTGTAAAAACAAAATAAGGAGCACAAAAAGAAAAATAAAGATAAAAACCAAGGACAGAAAAAAAAAAAACAAGAAAACAAGAAAATAAAAAATATTGAAAAAA
The DNA here is from genome assembly GCA_015478945.1 of Trachelipus rathkii. Lineage (NCBI taxonomy): Eukaryota > Metazoa > Arthropoda > Malacostraca > Isopoda > Trachelipodidae > Trachelipus > Trachelipus rathkii. The sequence continues at coordinate 15,163 of JABUQX010054664.1, forward strand.
AAAAAAAAAAAAAAAAAAAAAAAAAGAAAAAAAGGAAAAAAAAAAAAGAAAGAAGAAAGAAGAAGAATAATAGAACGTAAGTGAAGTGTCAAGGACAACAACAACAAAACAAGAAACGGGAGGGGGGGGAAACAACGGTAGATCTTGAGACCAACTGAAAAAGGTATTAGAGTCCATCCGCACTTTCACAACAAGGTGGCTACGTTTACGGGGAAATAATAATAATACACACACACACACACAATAACACACACACACACACATTTTTAGATAATTTTTTTCCTAAATATTCATCTATACCTGTAATAAATATTAAAATGTCAATTTTTAATATCTCAAAGCTTACTATAAAAAAAAAATAATAATAATAATAATAATAATAATAATAATAATAATAATAATAATAATAATAATAATAATAATAATAATAATAATAATAATAATAATAATAATAATAATAATAATAATAATAATAATAATAAATAATAATAATAATAATAATAATAATGGAATAAATTCCATGCAATAAGAAACTACCTAAATTCAAATTTCACTAATGCAGAAAAAGAATAGGATGAAATGCTGAGGGGGTGCTCATATTTAGACGACTAAAGGGCAATATTTGCCACTCCTAAATAGCTAAGAAAGGTCATACCTAACAACAATTAGAAAAAGAAATTAGCCATTAAAATATACAAGGTGGTTATTAAATATTATGAATACAGTTTGGTTAAAATTATGAAATCTATTAATGAAATGATCATATTAATTAAAAATAAGTAAACGAATATCCACTTAAAATACAAAGGATCTGTAGCAACAAAGTTTAGAATAATGAATTATCAACTTGGTAAACAAACAAATAATTTTAATAGAGCATATTTTCAATTAAGTAAACCAATATACATATAAGGACTGGTTTTGATTTTGGCTGAGATTTTTCAGTCTCAACCCCAAACCGAAAATGGTCCTAATTATCTTAATTTTCAAAAAATTTGTACAAAATGAAAAGCAAACTGCAGCTTTTTCTGACCCTGAACCGTAGATTTAAGGTGTTTTTCTTTTTTGTTTCTATTGATTTGCTTTGTACTTTCATTTGAAGAAAAATCATGTTTTTGACATTTTGGGAGTTCACCTCCTATATTTTTTGTCGAAATGACTTGAAACTTCAACTATAAGGAGATGGGTCCATTATCTAAAAAATTATTGCTCAAAATATTTGATTTTTGAAACCAAATCCCAGCAATGGTCGAAATCCAGACAAAACTAAAAATAGTTTTGAAAAATGAAAAATTGCAATAATTTCTTTTTCTGGTCATCCGATGAACATGAAATTTTCAGGGCGTCTGAAGTTGGGGGGAGATACACATTTTTAATTTAGATCATTATTTTGTATATGCAAATGTTTTTATTTTTGTCTCTGCGCATGGAAAAATTTTTATTTATTTTTTATTTTTCTTTGTAAATTGAAAAAAAAATATATTCCTTTTTATTTTTTATTATACCACACAATGATCTAGATAAAAAAAAAAAAATGAATCTTCCCCAACTATATAAGCCCTGAAAATTTGATTTTTTTAATGAACAGAAAAAAAAACAATTGTTAACTTTTTTCAACAAAAAATATTTGTAAAAAGTGAAAAATTGAGAATTTTTTTTTGCTCAACCAATCAATATTAAATTTTTAGGGCGTAAATAGCTGGGGAAGATACATCTTTTAAATATAGAGAATTTTTTTTGTATACTCAAATAATTTTTTTTTAAATTTATTCCAGGACCAAAGGCAAAAAAATTGCATGTACAAAAAAATGATCTACATTAAAAATGAGGCTCTCTCCCAACTACAGACCTACAGACGCCTTGAAAATTTCATGATCGGTTAACCCCCCACCCCAAAAAAAATAAAATTAAAGCAACTTTTTCATTTTTCAAAACTATTTTTAGTTGGGTTCGAAATTTAACCATTGAAGATATGGTTTCAAAAATAAAAAATTCAAATATATTGAAAAATAACTTTATAGATAACGGACCCAACTTCATATAATTGAAGAGTTTCAAGTGATTTCGACAAAAATTGTAGGATGTGACCACCAAAAGGTCAAAAAACATGAAACGAAAATAAAAAGCAAATCATTAGAGAGACCGAAAGGAAAGCATCTGGAATCGACGTTTTAGGGGTTAAAAAAAGCTGCAATTTCTTTTTAATTTTTACAAATTGGCTGAAATTAAGAAAATTATGACCGTTTCAGGTTTGAGGCTGAAACCGAAAAATCCCAGACCCAAAACCAAACCTTCCATTATATATATAGACAAAAGTATTAAGCTGCAAATTTAATGCATTTTGAAAATATATTATTTTATTTTTCACTAAAAAAATTTTGAGTTTTTAAATTGCCAACAACACATTCGGACATGTTTTATACATGTATAAAAAAGTTCTGAACGAAATTTTTAACTACTAGTAATTTTCATATTAGATTGTTTGATTCCTATTTATTTTTATATTATCAGTTAAAACCTAAATTTAATTTTCATTACACCACATGGTGATAATATGATCATAAAAATATTAAATGTAATTGTTGTGTAGTTAGGTAATAATAACACGCATTAAATAAATAATACAATTCCATTATAACTTCTAAGAAGAAAAATATCGGCATATTTTAGACTAATTTCTGAAATTTGATTTGATTTAAAATCTGTTACCAAAGATTAGGTTATAATTATGATGAACGAAAACATGATGGACATTCATCATTTATTTCTCTTAAAGATCTAGCCCCGTTTCAATCTGATCACACTCTGATGGATGCAAATTGTTTGTTACACTTCCATAAAAGCTTTCCAATAGCCGATCATTACTCCTAACTACCTCAGTAACTTGACTCAGTTTTTTTGTAACCTCGACCACGTGCGTCTGTAGACAAGAGTTCAATTCAATCTTCCTAAATACCTACAACCGAATCCCATATGCGAACATCACATCATTCTGCTCTACACATGACTATTGTGATCCAGATCATTACAATTAGCGATAATATTAATAGCTCATAGCTTAGCTATAGGGATAATATCCTATCTTTTTTTGCTTAAAGTCATGTGGCTATCTAATTATCAATCATATACGAATAGCCTAGGTACTGAATAAAGAAAAAATGTTAATTAGTACGCAATAAAAACAAAAGGTTTATTATCATAATCAAATAATCCATATGTTTTTAAAGCATAATAATAATAATAATAATAATAATAATAATAATAATAATAATAATAATAATAATAAAGCTAGTAGCAGTAGCACGAGAGAAAGATACCTTAAAATGCTCTGATTCTTGCTCCAATAGTGTAGATAACTTTTTCATTTTAAGTTCGCAATCTTCATAGAAAGATACGTCTGCTCCAATATAAAATTTATTGCTTGCGTTATAACGCCATCTTCCTCAATAAAAGGTTTCAGAGTTTGTCGTGTTTTCAAAGCAGATATCATTTTCTCACATGCCAAATTAATCTATCTTTATATTATATATATATAATATATATAATATATAATAATATATATAATATATTATATATATATATTAATATATAATATATATATAAATATATATATTATATATTATAATATATATAATTATTATATATTAATATATTATATCTAGTGCCATGAATCGAATAACCGCAAACCGTATCCCGCAAATGTCGGAGCAACTGCAAACCGAGGTTGTCACGCGGTTCTACACAAAAAAAAAAAAAACCGCCCCCCAAACTTTGTTTTTTTTGGGGGGGTTTGTTTCAAGAAGTTATCTTTTTTAAAAAAAAAATTACTCCAATAAAGTCAAAAACAACTCTCTCCTCTCTCTCTCCTCTATTCAGGAGTGTCAAAACACTCCGCGCACCATAATGCAGTGATATTTTAGTACAGGACGATTTAAAAAAATTTCAACGATAAGTATAATTTCTATGAACTTTCAAATTATTATATCAATTTGAATAGTTATAAATATATATCAGATATATATATTATATATAAATATATATATAATTAATATAATATAATATTATACTATATATATATATCATATAGATATATATATATATTATATAATATAATATATATATATATATTAATATATATATATATATAATTATATATATAATATATATATATATTAATATATATATATATATATATATATATTATATATAATATATATATATATATATATAGATATATTATATATTATATATATACTATATAATATATATTAATATATATATATATATATATATATAGATATATAATAATGAGGCCGAGCCTCTTAGAGGCAGCCAAACAAATCCAAAATTTACTCTCAAAAAACTACAATAGCTACAGGGAAAAGCGAATACATTGATTGGAATCCTTTGTGAAAGAAGATCCTTAGGAAACCGTTGTAAAAAAAAAATTTGCGCTATTTTTGTTCTTGTTATTTTTATAGCTTGACAGTATTATCGTAATATATGTATAAATATATTATAATATATATATATTATTATAATATATATATATATAATATATATAATATATAATATATATAATATATATATATATATATATATATATATAATATTTGTAAAAGGTGTACACGGCAAGTAGGGGGCTCGACCGACGTGGAAACACAGGAGAGGACGTTTTTACATACCCCTGTAGTGGAGGCGGGACGCGGAAACCCCCCGACCACACCCAAATACCAAAGAGCGGTTTCGGAGGGACCCTCCCCGGCGCGAGGGAGGCGAATAGTCCTACCCCGTAGTTCCCCGTAGCACTGCGAGCACCCTGTTTTTTGAAAAACCCACCGATCCTGCCATCGGTGCGCGGATACCCTTGGGGTATTCTTTTAGTTTGAAAAAAAAAAAAGCAAAATGTTTTAAAGTAGAAACTCCGTCTATTTAATTTAAACTGAGTAACCCAAGTAAAAGGCTCTTCTAAATAGGCTTTTAATCAATATTACTATAGATTATTAACAATAATTTTTTTGTGTTTTTTTTAACATTTTTTTCCTTAAATAAAATTTTACCACAATTCCAAATATGCAAAAATAATTATAGTATATTCTATTTTTTTTACCATTTTCCGCACCTAAAATAGACCAGCATCGTTCTTTAGGCCGAAATATATTCCTTATTGCCTGCCCATGGTTAGCTGTCTGGTAGTTTTTTTGAATCGATGGATGTGGCTCTTTCAAGAGCTACACATAATATATATATATATATATAATATAATATATATTATTATATATATATATATATATATATAATATATATATATATATATATAATAAATATATTATATATATAATATATATATAGATATATATATAAGTATATATTATTTTTCCGGCCCACCGGAGGACCTTGTTTTGTATAGTCATCTTTGTTGTGCAACACCCAAGCAAAGAGTTGACACCCCTGCGCTATCGTATTGAGAGAAGAGAGAGAGAGAGAAGGAGGAAGGAGGAAGGGCGAGATGAGAGAGAGAGGAGAGAGAAAGAGAGATGAGAGAGAGAGAGAAGAGAGAGAGAGAGACGAGAGAGAGGAGAGAGAGAAGGACGAGAGAGAGAGAGAGAGAGAGAGAGGGACGAGAGAGAGAGAGAGAGAGAGAGAGAGAGAGAGAGAGAGGAGAAGAGACGAGAAGAGAGAGAAGAGAGAGAGAGAGAGAGAGAGAAGAGAAGAGAGAGAGAGAGAGAAGCAGAAGAGAGAGAGCAGAGAGAGAGGAGACGGAGAGAGAGAAAGAGAGAGAGAGAGAGAGAGAGATTTTGAAATTATAACTTTATTTAATTAATCATCATCGTCAAAATTCACTATAATCCCCATCACCACACACACAGTATATATATATATAATATATGTATATAGTACTATATATAATATATATATATATATTATAGTAGTATATATATATATATTATATAGTATAGTATATATATATAGATATATATAGATGATAATAATATTATATGCTGGTATTTTGGTCGAAAGGAGGCGTCGAGTGACTGAAGGACTGCATTGGTGAATAACAAGGTGCGTTCAGGGAGTGGTAGAGGATGTGCGATCAAATCTTTAATTGAAAAAAAATGACTGAGAAAATGAGAGAAGAACAATAAATTCGTATTAGCTTTTAGGATTTATCAACAGGCGGTATGCATAGGATAATAGAGAAGCTCTTATGGCAAGTATTTAGTAATTGTATGTGTTGGTGCGTAGGCGTTCTGAATGAATCGAAAAGGTATGTATGGAGACGATAGTGAAGCGTGTGCTAGAATTAATGTGTCAAGTGATTGGTTTAATATTAATAGCAAGTGCAGGGTAGGAGGGATGTGTTTGTCCATGGTTGTGCTGATTTGTATATATGGATGGTTATTAAAGAATTAGAGATGGGGTTGCAGGAAATGGGTGTTAGAATGATGGAGAATGGAGGGCGACCTACCTATTATAATTATATTGGATGATTTGGAGTTTTGTGTGGTGAATCTGAAGAGATGTTTCAGAGGATGTAGAGAGATTGCTTAGGGGTGTTAAAAGGATGGGTTTGAAAGTAAACGTAAGATAAGAGTAAAAGTTAGGTTGTTGAGTGAGGACAGTCCTCGTGTGAAGTTATGTTGGATGGTGAGCAGCTGGAACAAGTAGCTGAGTTTTAAATATTTAGGAAGTATTATGTTGGATGAAAAGGGAACGTGATGATGCAGAGTGTATAGGAAAGTTGTGAATGGCAGGAGGTGCCTGGTGCAATTAATCCTTTAAATCGTAAAGGAACTAAGTCTTAAGTGCGCTAGGGGTCTTACATGGAGGGTATGTTTTACCTGTGTTAATCGCTAGAGTAATGAGCGACTATAGTCTGGTTGGATTACATTAACAGATGTAAGATGCCACGCAAAACAAGCGTGCTCCACCGGAAGGAGGGTTAAACATCTTATTCCTGAGCGTGCGCACCACATTTACATGGCACCTGGCTATGTGCGTACATTATTTTACTCCGGTGCGAGCTGGGCCGGAAGGATTGTGTTTCTTTAAGAGTGACTCCCAGTGGATATGTAGGAATGGTCGTGATGGTGGATCATAACAGTAAGTTTGCATGTGCAGTGCCTGTGAAAAATAAAACTAGTGCGAATGCAGCTAAGGTAGTGAGAGAGGATTCTTTGTTGCCCAATTGCTTGTGTTGTAAACCGAGCGAAGGCTGTGAAGTAATTGATAATTGGCTGGAATTTGTAGGACAGGCGTTTGAGCAAATGTTGTGATTGGGGAATTGAGCATGTGAAAACGACGCAGTATATGCCTAGTTCGAATGGGTTGGCTGAAAGAACGACACGGACGTTGTGCGAGATGCTAAGAATGATGAGTAAAAAAGAGAATGATTGGTATTATTGGTTGGGAAAAGTTTATGGGCATATAACATAGGGCTAATTGTATGTCTCCATGTATGTATGTAATGAATTTTGAGAAGTTTCTGAGACCTAGGTTAGGATTGCCTTAAAGTGATAAGGATGTATGAAGGAACGGGAATTTGAAGTTTGCAAACTTTGAGGTAGGGGATAAAGTTTTAAAAGAAGTGATTGAGAAAGGGCAGTTGAATGTGAGTAAGATGAGAGAAAAGTTTGAAGGGCCGTATGTTGTGAAAAGGGTCATGTCAAATGGGGTTAGTTATTTCTTAAGAGGGTGAAAAAGAGGGTAGAGTGAATGAGTTCCGAGCGCATCAGATGCAATTGAGGCTGTGGAGGGAACCACCTGAATATTTGAAGGCTCACCCAGTGTAGAGTTTCTGGTGAATGATGAGGAAAGGAATGAGAATGTGAAAGGAATGGATGATTTATGGTAGAAAAGGTAAAGAATTAATGCTAATGGAAAAACGAAGAAAGAAGACCAGAAAGAAAAGGACGAATACGGTAAGTAAAGTATGTAGAGTGAAAGGGTTGTTTGATGGTGAGGATGAGAGCGATGAGTATTTTTCGGGCTTTTGGTGGGATAATGGAAGCAATGAGCAGAGCCTCAGAAAAAGTATGTATACTGTATGTAAGTTTCCGTTAGATGAGAGTGAAAGTGTGTTGGCAGGATTGAGAGATGTTAGGGAGAGTATGAGAGTAGATGTGGGTAAATTTTGCGTGGAATTGGATGAAGTGGTGAATGAAATAAAAGCGAATGCAAGAATGAGAGAGATTGATAGAGAGAGATTGTTGAGATGTCTAGGAAAGTAAGTAGGTTAGAAAGGGTGAATGAAATGGTTGCTGTTGAGGAGAATGTTGAACGTGAAATTAGGGATCAAATGGAAGAGGTAAGGATACCGTGTACTAGGAGTAGAGGACGGGTGCAAGGGTATGATTGGGTTATGAAGAGAGGATTGTAGAATCTAAGGTGGAGAATGATGGGGTTTAGAGATTATGAGACAAACTTAGTAGGAGGGATGTGGTAGAATGTTATTTGGGGTTTGTTTTTTCGTGTCTCCAGTATATCTGTCTTTTTTTTAATATATTTTTTGAGGGGTAGAAAGAATGACGAAATAAACTTGGACCGATTGACCTGCAAGTGTAGTTTTAATTTTTGGGTTGTGAAGGGGGGGGGGGAAATCTTTCCTTTAATTAACAATTTATTGTAAGAAAGAGTGATATAGTCAATTAGGTTTCTACTTTGCATGGCATTTTCGTATCAGCTTTTAATAAGATACGATCTAGCACCTGACTTAATGTTTTTTAATAGACGCGCTTCAACAGACTATAACGTTTTTTACATTGTGAGAGTTCACTGGTCAGGCTCAGTTGAAGGTATCAAGAGGTGTTCTTGTGACTTTGTATTTTGATGCAATTAGGAAGAAGAGAAGATTTCCTGGTGTGAGTATACCTGTGGTTGGCCTTATATTTTATTTGTTATCATTATTATTTTTTATTATTTTATTTCTTTATTATTATTAATAAATAGCAAGGAGGAGGTCATGGTAGAGTGAGAAAGTTAAAGAATGGTAAATCTGCCGGTATACCGCAGGTCGAAACGATAATTTACTGGTGAAATGATGAGACGACGGAGCGCGAGATCGTATTTGATTGGATTTGGAAGTTTGTGTAATAAAGCGTTTATATGGGGTATAATTCCAAGGCATTTGGAGAGAGCAGTAATAGTACCCTTATATAAAGGGTAAAGGGATATGCTGGTATTTTGGCTCGAAAGAGATCCGTCGGTGACTGAAGAATTCAGATAGGGCAACACACATTCTTCTAAGTGAATGAGTGAGTAGAGGATGTGTGGCTAAACCCAAACGATGAATAAGTTCCTGTAATGTAGAAGCTATGTTAATAAATCGCACTCAAAGTTTTATATGGAATTGTAATAGATATAGATAGAGTTAATAGGGACTCTCTGTGGCAGGTGTTAGTTGATATATGGTGGTGGGTTCATGGTAAGCTTCTGAATGGAATCAAAGTATGTATGAGGATAGTGAAGCGTGTGTTAGGATAAATGGTGTCAAAAAGTGATTTGGTTTAGTATTAATAGCAGAGACAGGGTTGTGTTTATGTCTCCTTGGTTTTGCAATTTGTATATGGATGGGGTATGAAAGAATTAAGAGGTGGGGGTGGGCAGGGAAAAATGGTGTTGATGCGATGGAGAATGGAGGAGATGGTAAAGGGGGGTGGGGTCTTCCTTTATATGGCTGATCGAAAATTTGCGTTTCTTTGTGGCGAATCTGCAGAGAGTTTGAGAGGATGGTAGAGAGATTTGGCAGGTGTGTAAAAGGTAGGGTTTGAAAGTAAACGTAGATTAAGTAAGGTTCTGGTAGTCAGTAAATAAGGGCAGTCTTAAGTTTGAAAATTGTATTAAAAGATAAGGAGTAAGAACAATGTATGAGTTAAACTATTTAGGGTAATATGTTGGATGAGAAGGGCACGCCGCTGCACATGCAGAGTGTTAGTAGGAAAGTGTTGGGAATGGCAGGAAGGTGACTGGTGCAAATAATCGTTGGTGGAATGTAAAAGGACTAATTCTGGAGTGCGCTAGGGTCTTTGCATGAGGGAATGTTGTTCCCTGTGTTATTGTATAGTAGCGAGACTATGGTCTGGAATAAGACATATAGATCTAAAAAGTTCAATGTGTTCAGATTGGACAATCTTAGGGGGGCATTAGGTTAGGTGTTGAGAAGAATTGATAAAATGCAGAATGAAAAGGAACTGCAGTTTGTGTGGTGTGAAGAAAGGGGTTAAACGAGGAATAAATTTAATTAGTAATTGTTGAGAATGGTTTGGTCACCGTGGAAAGGGATGAACTGACAGTCGTTGGTTAAGAAAGCGGGTTATGTATCTATGTTGGTGAGTGTGTTTGGGAACCGACGGCTTGGAGACCGAAAGAAAAAAGCTGGATTGGAGTTGTAAAAGAATGTCGCAGGAGAGAACTGCGAGTTTTGGCAGAGGTCGAGAGAGGAGGTGCATGATAGTGGAGAGGATATGGCAGGAGGTTTGTGTGAGGGGGTAGTGGTCGTTGGCCACTGGGCTCTGGGGATGCGAACCTACACTTGACGATTTATCATAGTGAGGATTCGTCGCGGTCCCATGAAGCCTCTTAGGGTGGATTTTTTTCTCTGACTGGCGACGAGTTTTCTTATTAATAATTATGGTGCAGAGGGGGCGGGGTAAGGGTGGGCTTTCTTTTCCGCTTTTGTTATATTCTTGTCTACTGGCTTTTCTTCTCGGATGCATGTACGCACCTTGCCCCCAGTCTTGGGGAGAAAAGGTAGATAAAGAAGAAGAAGAAGAAGATAAATAGGGGTGGTTTTTCTCAAGAGGTGTTCTCTTGTCTATTTTGATTCAATTGAAAAGAGAAGATTTCACGGTGTGAGTATACAAGTGGTTGGTCTTATATTCATTTATTATTATTATTATTATTAATTATTATTATTTATTAATTATATATTATATTATTTATTTATTATTTTTATTATTATTATCATTATTATAAATAGTATTATTATTATCCTTATCATTTTTTTTTTATTAGTTATTCTTATGATTACACTGTGCAACACATATTTTGGTGCCAGGGTATTTGGAGCGGATTTCAAATGAATTTGATGCGCTGAATTCAAATATGGCATTTGTTTTTGCCTAGTAGCTCACATTTCTAAGATATAAACTTTAGTGATATCAAATGTAACATTCTAATTTTAGGTTAAATCCATGGATCAAATAACAAGAACTAAACGAACAGAATTTTCTATTAAGTCTTTGGAGCTGATTTACTATGAATGTGATGCGGCTATTCAAAATATGGCATTGAGTTTTACTGGGCAGGCTCATATATTTCTAAGATATAACACTTTAGTGATACATATGTAACACTATTTTAGGTTAAATCCATGGATCAAATAAAAACAGCTAAACAGAATTTCTACAAGTATTTGGAACTGATTTCATATTAATTTGATGGCTGAATTCAAATATGGCATTAGTTTTTGCCTAGCAGCTCATATTTCTAATATATAACATTTCAGTGAATATAGATGTCAACATTATTTTAGGTTAAATTCATGGATAAAATAAAAACAACCAAACAAGGAATTTCTATTAGTATTTGGAGCTGATTTCATATGAATTTGATGCACTGAATTCAAGTATGGCATTAGGTTTTGCCTAGCAGATCACATTTCTAGAATACAACACTTTAGTGATATAGATATTAACACTATTTTAGGTTAAATCTATGGATCAAATAAAAACAACTAAACAAGGAATTAGAACTGCACGTTTTGTGTAAAAATCCACATTAAAAAAAACACATCTAAAAAAGTGGAACTGGTGTGGAAAAACTGATTTCATATTTTAATTCAGCGCCCCAAATATAGAAAAATGTTTTTTTTATTTGTATTTTATATTTTTGTCTTATAGTTTCCAGTTGAATTTATTTTCTTGATTGGACGGTTGATTTTGAGAAATTGGGAATTGCCAAGTGTAACAAAAAGCTGGAGGATATCCAAGTGATACTTGGTTAATTGCTTTATATTATTTTTATTTTTGTTATTAGTTATAATTTTTTGAGATGATTTAGATTTAAATTTGAATTCATTTACCTGTTGGATTTAAATTTTTTGAGATATCCTGAATAACAATTACATAATTATACTCAAGGAATTAAGGACTTTAATTTCATTAAATTTTCTATATGTTGTTTCATTCTTATTTTTATTTTTATATTATGTATAATAGGTAGGATTGTTCTTTTTCTTTTTTTTAGCTTTTTCTTTTTCCTGTATGAGTTTTCCGGATTCAAGACTGAGGTCAGTGAGAGCAAAGTAGAATATAGAACAGATATAAAGTAAATAAGAAAGTAAGAGGCCTGAAGAATTAAATTGAAAAGATTTTGAAAGAAATAAGTTGAAAATATGGATTGCAAAGACAAAAATTTAGATTGATAAACAAAAAAAGAGCGGGAAACGAGAAAATATTTAAAAAATACACATAATAGTGTGAAAGAATTAAATTGAAATAAACAATAGGAAAGTCGGAAAATAGAAAAGAAACAAAGTGTATAATATAAAAATAGAAAAAGGACTATGTATAAAATCTACAATTAAATTAAAATACATAACACTATTGGATGAAACGTAAAGGGAATATATACTTTTTAAATGATAAACTTTTGATATAAATTTAGGATAAGGTATTTTAGTATTAGGCAATATATTAGCATAGGGAATATATATTTTTTTAGAATTAAGGAATTAATTTTGTTTTTGAAAAATTTGCACAACCGTGCTTAAATAATTTATTTACTCTTTTGAGGGCTGATACGACTCTTGTTGTCGGCGGTTTTTTTTTTTTTTTTATTAAATTTCTCTGTTTTTGTTAAGGGTTTTATTTATTATCCTGTTTTATTTCTGTGTATAGCTGTATTTTTTTTTTTTGGTTGTGGTGACCCACGACATTAACGGAATACGTGGCGGGAGACTAAACCCACGACAGCGCTCCATCCAAGCAAAGTTTGAGGGCGTCCCAGAACTCCGGTCTGGTGGATAACCTGTTTTATGAAAGGTTTTCTCCAGGTGGAACAAAAATCCGAAACCTCCACCCGCAGGCGGCCAGAACTAAAAGGTTCAGGATACCTGAAGCCGCTGGTACGGGCCGCGAAGCGATAATCTAACTCGTCCGCCACGAAACCGGGAGCAGAGATGACATCATAGGTTTGCGGGCCATAAACAAGGATAATAGGCGGATCTGCATGGTGTTTTCGTGAAAATTTTCACACCTTTTTATGGACCGATGATACAGGCGTAGAAAGATGATTGGCAAAACGGTGGAAGCAGTAGGTGCGAAAATGTTTCCTACGTGCGATTCTGAGGCGGGAGCAGACTGCCGGAAGCTTTGAACAGGATCAAGTTGGAAGTGTGGGAGTTAGTTTATACAGCCCATACAACTTAAGCTTTTCACGATTAGCCCGAGCACATTCCTGGTTCCACCAGGGGGTTGTCGATTTTCGGGTCCCAGATGAGCGAGGTATATGGTCCGCTGCCACCTGAAGGATTCCTTCCTGAAAGTAAGTGAAATTATCCGACGGCAACGGGAACTGAGTAGTTGCAGGAAAGATGGAAAAGTAAGTGGCTTGCTGAAAGGATAATCAGTCTGCTCTGTCGTAGCACCAGCCAGAATAAGGTGGTTGTTGCGGGCTGGGGCTGACGGATGGTATCACGATTGGGTAGTGGTCACTACCACAGAGGAAAGACTACCTTTTCCTACCCAAAACGACCTAAAGACGAGATGGAACACAACGAGACGTCAACACAAGAAGTGCCCGTATCAAAACGTTCAAAGGTTTTAAGGCCCGTGTTGAGACATCCCAATGAGAAATCTTGCAAAATACTCAATAACTAACCGGCATTGGAGGGCGTAACAGTCACCCCACAATGGATGGCGGAGGTTAAAGTCACCGAGGACTAACATGGACGGTTGGAGACTCGTAAAAATATATTTACAGCTGGGCCTGAGGTACACTGACCACAGCGTAAGCGGTGTGTCTAGATGGATACGAGCCGCTACGGCATACAGTGGAGTGGAGGGGAATGGAAGTGAATGGGAAAGACTCGTGAAGCAGGATCGCTGCCCCAACTCTGTAGCTGGCTCCATGATTCAGGGAAATAAAAGGTTCCCTGTACCTTGAAGGTTGAAAAAGGTCTCGGTCACGAAGTTGTAATTCTTGTAAACAAACAGCTAATGGCTGATGAGCGACAAGTAATCTCTTTAGTTCTTTGTAATTAGCAAAATATCCAATGGGTGAAACGTGCCATAAAGGGGAAAACAATCAAAAGGCAGGACGAAGGGAAGAAGACTTCATCCTGCGTCCACCAGTAGCCAACCCATACTCAACACACATCAAGGCGGCGCGACGTCTGCCCGAAGGAAGACTGCGATTGGGCGACGTTTCAATCGATACCCCCCTCTGACCTCCCCTTGGACGGGAACCCAGTGTCAGCACGTGACAATCCTAGGGAAGAAGAGTAGTCCGAAGAGTTCATCGTGGCATCCAAAAAAGTTTCAGAAACACTGGAATAATGTAGAAGCGAAGCGGGCTTAGGCGGCGTGAGTAATAAATGATCAGAACGGGCAGAGGTTGGACCACTGTTCCTAGATTGGCCAAGCGGGTTGTCAGAGCGGCGAGACTGTTTGGGCAAGACAGAGAAAGGTCCCCTATTGCAAACGGGTTCCTTTTGTTTCAAGAAGTCCGTGGCCCGATAAGCAAGCAAGTACGGATGTCTGGCCTGGGAAGATCCACCCTTGGAGGACTTCCGTAACAGTTAAGAGTGACTTGGTGTTTCCCTGGCGAAACAGAAGCAGGGCGTTTCCGGGAGATGGTACAGGTAAGCTCTGACGAGGTACATGGACGTTTGCCATAGACCTCAGAAGCGGAACAGATCGCAAAATCAGAACAGCATGGACCCCTACAAGGTGAGGAGCATGAGTGAGGGGTAGTGTGTGTCGGCAAAGAACGACGATTGGTCCAGCGCACCATAGTAGGAGAGTTGGGAGGACAATTGTTCAAAGCCACAGGAAACACCAAGTAAGGTGATCCGCTAACCAGCACGGAAGGCCGAATGGTCGAACGTGAAAGCGGAACAAGTTCCGGACACAACGCACGGGGGCGATGGGCAATGGTAGAGGCAACCACAGATGAAGTGGAGGTTGCCGCAGCATAAAAAAGAGGAAGACGAGTCATCATCTCCTTTGCCCAGCAGGTAGCCTTTCGACGGAAATACTTATGAATGGCGCACTGTTCCAGGATTTCCTTCTCCAAGGAAAAGAAGGGGCAGTGGACAGGGGAGACTGAGCTGGGTGTGGGCCCTTGCAGTTAGGGCAACATGAAGGATTTTTGTTACAGTTCGGGTGGAGAGAACTTCCACATGTGAGTCTGGGGAGACCTATTAATATTTTCTGAGTAAGACCAAATTTATGCATCTTGAAACATCTTCTCGGCAAGGGTACACAAGTCCGAACCGTGTGAATGGTAAAACCAAGTTTTACATTGGATGGAGGGAAAGGCACAGAGAAGGAAAGTAAAAAAAACGGGGGTTCGTCGTTGATGGGTTCTCCTTACGAGGAGGGAACCGATAAACGTCGGTGATAGGTACGTGGTGATTCTTTAAATGAGTAAGGATGTCAATCGAAGCATCGGAACAGAACTCCAATGGTTCACTTCGACGTGTTATGAACATCGTCAGGTTTAGAAAGGACGGGAATCTTCCCCAGATGTGATAGGGAAGCAAGTACGTTGCTCTGGGTACGAGAGGCAGCACGAACCAAGATGGAACCGTTCCTTATTGGCGTAGCCTGTGGCTCAGTAGTTTGAAGAGCAGCTTCCAAAGCATCACCAAGGATGAGCTGGCTTACAGAAGTCAGTGGACGAGATGACGTCGAATGTTGTAGGGTAGGAAGGAGCAAGACCTGGGACCATGGAGGGGGGTCGGAGAAAGAGATCAGTCGGAGTTGGTTTATTCTGCATTTAGGAATGGGACCTCCAGATGGTAAACCTGGGATGTATTGACGTAAGGTTTGAGAGAGATGAGGGTATTCTGAAAGCCACAACAGCCTCACCTGGTCTAGACGGGTAGTCTCGGGAAACGGGACTGAAATTGGTGACCATAGAGGTGTTGGAGTACCAACCATTTCATCAACAAAGGCATAAAAGCCCCTACTAGTCGCTGGACTAGAAACGGCCAGGGAGGGGCTCTCGGCCAGTCTGACAGATGGCGATTGCCAAGCCATGAAAAGTTAATCTTTTTTATTTATTCCCATAAGAAAGACTTCTGTAAAATAAAAATATCTTCGCAATAAATAAACACAAATGATGAATAGAAGCATAAATCTCAGCGTAACCTGCAGTAAATTCGCGAACACCATGCCAAGAGTATAATACCCTCCCCCACTACACCTCGTAGTTGTTTTGGTATGGCTCTGGGAAAGCCCTGAACCCCGCGACCAGGCCCTAAGATGGAAAATAATAGCCGTACACCACACAGATAAGACGCAAAGTCCAAGATTATGCGCCAAAGTGCAGGACAGTCTCCTCACTAGTTAGGCAAGGTCTGATCGCAATAAGGCCTGAGAAAGGCGAGACAACTGTTTTTAACCTGAATACCCTCACCCAAGTGGGAAGGAGGGCAAGATGGACAAATGACACACATAGAGACAACAGCCCGGTAGCCACCAGGAATCAGGGGAATGGGGAGACCCTCAGAAGAGAGATTAGGAATACGTAGGGTAGTACGTTCACAAAACTGAGGAGAAGGGACGGGTAAGATGAACAGGATAAGAACAATAATAAAGTAATAAGAATAAGAAAATTAAGAATAATAAAAATAATAAGAACCATAAAAATAATAAGAACAACAATAATAATCGAACAAAAATAATAATATCCTATAGAACATAAATGGAAAGTAGGGCAACCACAAAAAGAGGGAGAAAATCAACCAAAAATAAAACGTACAAATTCAGATACTATAAGAAGGGGGTACGTTAACACGACGGTCTTATATTAATAATAATAATAATAATAATAATAATAATAATAATAACTTACCTTCAAAGAGAAGTTTTCCTTCTTTTGATGTTTTAAAATTTCTTTATATGCTTGAACCTGTCCTTTTAAGGAATTGATCTATCATATATATATATATAGAGTTATATATATATATATATATATATATATATATATATATATATATATATATATATATATATATATATATATATATATATATATATATTATATTAAATAACCATATGCTTTACAGTTGATAAAACTGGACGAAGACTTGACATGAGGATAGATCTACGGAGATTAAGTGGATAGGATCTAAGATTTAATAAAGTTATTTAATAACGTCTTTATTTTTCATAAGTAATAAATTATTGTGCCACATTGGCCTTATAAAATAATTATTTAAAACATATATTACCCCATGCTTTCATTATTAATGTATATATATGAGAATTTTGTGAAAGAAAATACTAGTGCTTTTCCAAGCAAAGAAAAATATCAATAGCAAGAGTTTGATTGTCTGATATATATATATAATAGAGAAAGAAGATAGTATAAAAAAGAATTATATATATATATATATATATATATATATATATATATATATATATATATATATATATATATATATATATATTATATATATATATATATATATATATATATATATATATATATATATATATATATATATATATAATGAGAAGATAAAGAATTAACTGCCTTCTCTGGGATTGAACCACCGCATGTTGCGCGTGAGGACAATATGCCCGGTGCTATACAACTGAGTTATCCTCCAAGCCAAAAAACTTGGATTCAAGAACAGCTATAAAGCAACCGAGTTCCCGTCAAGGCGACATCACCAGGTGTCCAGCCTGTCCTATCCTATCTCTCGTTCTTTATATTTTAGATGGTAAATATTGCATAATAATCGCAATTAGATAAGATGTTAATGAAAGAACATATAAATGAATGAGTCACAGAAGATTTTACTCTTCGTCAGCGGGATTCGAACGTTGGACTCCGCGTTGCTGAGTTAACAACAACCGGATGCTCTAATCACTAGGCCATCCACGTCCCCAAAAAAAGACGCTTCAAACGTAGTTTTTAAAGCACCCGGTTTTCTCATCCCATAAATGCTGAGTACTCAAAGGCCTGGCCCCCATATAACATCTTATTAATTGCGATTATTATGCAATATTTACCATCTATATATATATATATATATATATATATATATATATATGTTATATATATATATATATATATATATATATATATAAGGGTTCATTTGTGGGCTACATCTTTAACAACTTGTATGTATTTGACTTCTCTTTTTGCACGTCATCGAAGTTATTTATGGTAATTATACTTCGCTATTAGTTTTTAGTTATAGAATTAATTATTCTTGATTATTTTCCTTCCTTTGCTTTCATATATATTTATTATTATATATATATTATATATAGTAGTAATATATATAGTTATATATATATATATATATATAAAAATATATATATATATATATATATATATATATATATATATATGAGAGTTATGCTATATATATATATATATATATATGCTATATGCTATATATATGCACTACTATTTGCTCTATCACCGAAAGTATGTATAATGTAAAGGCGTACACATATGTAAGAGGGACAACATTAATACCCCCAAGAACATACATACAAAGCCTTGTAAGGCTGCTTACTGGTGGTCGGCCCCATTGAACTGTGTATAGCATTTTGAGTTTAACCAATGAGAGCAGGTGAATTTATTTAAATAGGATGAAATGCTTGATCGTTGCCTTGAGGAGTCGGCACTGAGCAGAGATTCTGTTGTTAAACCTCGGGAAAGAGAGGAGTTTGTCCAAGAGTGTCACAATTGCAATAATTTCGTAATTGTCTATTCCATACATTAATAACTGTGATATATTATATTTATCAACAGGGTTGGCACTGATTAAATCAAATTGATTTAATTAGTTCATTAAATCAATTGATTTTTTAGGAAAAAATCATGATTTATTTGATTTTTTTTCTAAATTAATAATTATTACTAGTTATCACCTGATTAATGATAAGTATATTTCATCTATATAATAAGCAAATTCATCAATGTAGTTTCAAATCATTTTCAAAAAAGAAATAAAGAAAATTAGATTACTCAGATATTATACAGTATATATATATATATATATATATATATATATATATATATATATATATATATATATAGGTTGAAATATGTATATATATATTTATTTGTATTGAGTAAACGCGTTTATCTATATATATATATATATATATAGTATATATATATATATATATATGTATATATATATATATATAATTTAGACAACTTATTTAAACTAAATAATAATTATACTTACTAAACTTATTATTAATTAGGTAATAATTAGGATTATTTACTAATTTTATCAAAATAATAATATAAAGGCAATTTGTACCAAAAAATCAAAGAAACGTATCTGATTTTTATTACAAATACTTTTTTTTCTAAATTAATAATTATTCCTAGTTATCACCTGATTAATGGTAAGTATATTTCATCTATATATAATAGCAAATTCATCGATGTAGTTTCAAATCATTTTCAATTATTATAAATAAAATAAATAAAATCAGATTGCTCAGATATTATACAGTATATATATAATTTTAATAACTTAATTAAACTAAATAATAATTATACTTATAAACATTATTAATAAGGTAATAATTAGGATTATTTACTAATTTTATCAAAATAATAATAAAAAGGCAATTTGGGGTAAAATCAAAGAAATCAAAAAAATCATTGATTTTTTTGCTTTTTTTGATTTTTTAGGCAAATTTTTTTTTCTAAATTAATAATTATTACTAGTTATCACCTGATTAATGATAAGTATATTTCATCTATATAATAAGCAAATTCATCAATGTAGTTTCAAATCATTTTCAATAAAGATAAATGAAATTAGATTACTCAGATATTATACAGTATATATATATTTAATTCAAATAACTTAATTAAACTAAATAATAATTATACTTACTAAACTTATTATTAATTAGGTGATAATTAGGATTATTTACTAATTTTATCATAAAAAAATGTATAATTTGTGCCTAAAAAAAATCAAAGAAATCAAAAAATCATTGATTTTTTTATTTTTTTTTATTTTTAGGCAATTTTTTTTTTCTAAATAAATAATTAGTACTAGTTATCACCTGATAATGATAAGTATATTTCATCCATAAAATAAGCAAATTCATCAATGTAGTTTCAAATTATTTTCAATAAAGAAAAAAATAAAATTAGATTACTCAGTGTAATAACTTAATTAAAATAAATAGTAATTATACTTATTACTTACTAAACTTATTAATTAGGTAATAATTAGGATTTACTAATTTTATCAAAATAATGATTAAAAAGGCAATTTGTGCCTGAAAAAGTCCAAAAACTCACCAACCCTGTTTATCAATTACCTTAACTGCCCAATTGGCAAGATCTATAAAACATTTCATTCAAATTAACTGTCAAATGAAAATTAATCGAGATTAATTATACTTTTCATTACTCCAATAATTGTAAGTCTTTCATAGAGTATCTCAGCATTTTATTTATATATATATATATATATATATATATATATATATATATATATATATATATATATATATATATATAGTTATATATATATATATATATATATATATATATATATATATATATATATATATATATATATATATATATATATATATATATATATATATATATATTTATATATATATATATATATATATATATATATATATATATTTATATATATATATATATATAGCATATCTCAGCATTTTATATATATATATATATATATATATATATATATATATATATATATCATCATCATCACTTACCATTTCTTCCCAGAGACTGGGGTTAGGAGCGTTACATGCACCGGAAACAGAAATGTAGTAGAAGAATATGACATAAGTCGAAAAGAAACCCCAGCCTTACCGCCCCCTCTATACCTTATAGTGAGAACTCGTCTCAGTCAGAAAATCCACCCTAGAAAGGTGCGTGACATGCATCGGAAAAGTGAAGTAGTTTAAGAATATGACACAGGTCAAACAGAAAGCCCAGCCTTGCCGCCCCTTCTATACCTATTACTGAGAACTCGCCGCAATCAGAAAATCTACCATAGAGCTTCACGGGACCACGACGGACCCTCACTATGGCATATCGTCAAATGTAGGGTTCCTCCCCTGGCCCAGGTGGCCACAACCATACCCCCTCACAAAACCCCGCCATTCACTCCTATTATGCACCTTTATTTTCGCCTCTGCCAAACTCACATTTCTCTCATCCAGACATTCCTTTACTGACTCAATCCACTTTATCTTCGGTCTCCCAGCCATTCGATTCCCAATACACTCACCACTATACATCCGCTTAACCAACCGACTGTCATTCATCCTTTCCACATGACCAAACCATCTCAACATACTTTCATTTATTCTCTCATTTATCCCTTTCTTCACACTACATAACTTCAATACGTTCATTCCTCATTTTATCAATTCTTTTCACACCTAACACGCCCCTAAGATTGTCCATCTGAACACATTGAACTTTAGATCTATACCTCTTGTTCCAGACCATATTCTCATTACTATACATTAACACAGGTAACAACATACCCTAGCGCACTCAAGACTTAGTCCCTTTACATCCACCAACGATTTAATTGCACCAGCCACTTTCCTGCCATTCACAACTTTCCTACTACACTCTGCATCATCCGTTCCCTTTTCATCCAACATATATCCTAAATATTTAAACTCAGACACTTGTTCCAGCTGCTCACCATCCAACATAACTTCACACCGAGGACTGTCCTCACTCACAACCATAACCTTACTCTTATCTAAGTTTACTTTCAAACCCCTCCTTTTACACACCCTGCCAAATCTCTCTACCAATCCTCTCAAACTCTCTTCAGATTCACCACACAAAACCAAATCATCTGCATACAATAAGCAGGGCACCCTCCACTCACCTCCATTCTAACACCATTTCCTGCCACCCCCATCTCTAATTTTTTCCTAACCCCATCCATATACAAATTGAATAACCAAGGGGACATAACACATCCCTGCCTCACTCCGCTATTAATATTAAACCAATCACTTTTGACACCATTTATTCTTACACAAGCTTCACTATCGTCATACATACTTTTGATTCCATTCAGAAGCCTACCACATCATATATCACCAACACCTGAAATAGAGCTTCCCTATTAATCCTATTATTAGCCTGTTGCAAATCAATAAAACCTAAATACAATTTATTCTTCTTCTTCATTTTAACAATCATTTGTTTCAATGTAAAGATTTGATCCACACATCCTCTACCACTCCTAAACGCACCTTGTTCTTCACCAATCAGTCTTTCAATCACTCGATGCACTCTTTCGACCAAAATACCAGCATATATCTTCCCTACAACACTCAATAAATTAATCCCCCTATAATTCCTATAGTTCCCCTATCTCCCTTATTCTTATTTAGGGGTATTATTACTGCTCTCCTCCAATCCCTCGGAACTATACCCTCCATAAACTCTTTATTACACATCTTCCAAATCCAATCAATCACCATCTTGCCTCCGTTCTTTATCATTTTACCAGTAATTTCATCTATACCTGCAGATTTACCATTCTCCAACTTTCTCACTCTAACCATTACCTCATCCTTGCTAATGACCTCATCCCCAAAATACCTATTCCTTCTTGCACCATCAAACCCACACACATTCACTATCACCTCTTCATTACTGTTGTTATTATTATACAGATTCTCGAAGTGTTCTTTCCACACTCCCCTCCCATCCATTTCATCAGTTACAAAAACACCATCCCTATTCATTATTCTAAGCAGGTTCCCCTTATTCTCATTCTTAACCTCTTGCGCTTCCTTCCAGAAGAGCTTCCTATTCCCTTTTAAGTCATTCCTCTTCCTTCCAAACTGTTCATAATTCTTCTTTCTCCTACGTATGCACCTTCTAGTTTTTCTTTTTCCTTCTTATATAATTCCAAACATCTTTCTTTTGAAACTTCATCATTGGCTTTTAGTACATTAATCCACGCTTCTTTTTTACTTTATAAGCGCTTGCATCACCTCTTCATTCAACCACTCACTGTTAACATTCTTACTTCCTACTTTAGCACATCCACATACTTCCTTTGCACTGCTAACAACTGCTTCCTTCATTTGCTCCCAGATTTGTTCAGTTTAAACTCTTTGTTCACATTCAACAGATTTACTTGTAAGTGCTCTTAGATACTTATCCTTTTTACCTTGTTCACTTTCAACTTCACTCTTTTTATATATATATATATATATATATATATATATATGTATATATATATATATATATATATATATATAGTTATTATATATATATATATATATATATATATATATATATATATATATATATATATAGTGGGGAGTTAGTATATATATATATATATATATATATATATATATATATATATATATATATATATATATATATATATATATATATATATATATATATATATATATATATTTATTACTTACGACTCTGTCTCTTTCATTAAGTGTTTGTGTAGGGGAAAATGTTATAGCAGTAGGGATGGCCAAGAGTGAAGGAGAATAATATTCACCATCTTCATTTTGATATTCATTTTTGAGAAAGGCTCTCGATTTCCGAATAGTAGTTTTTTTCTTGAATTTTGGGCGTCTATTATATAAGAACTGCATGGAATGTATGAATAATCTAAAATGTCTGTTTTAAGGAGATAATCAATTAAAAATATTATTATTATTCCCTGTCGAGGTTAGAATTCTCTCACTAAATGTTCTGCATGTTGTAGTAGGCTACAAAAAAAAAGGGCCCCTGCTATTTGTATCTATATGTTTATATTTTTCTCTCAAGAATTCCACTCATGCTGCCTATCGGGTATGTGATGCGGTGCTGGCTTGCAAGTCAAGTTTCGCCCACCTTCGAGTGCATATTGGGAATCCAGTCGAAGCTAAATTATTTTATTATTTTATTATTATTAATTTATATGTAGTCTTATATTTTGCGCATCGTTCGATTTTTTTTGACGTCTTGTGGTCTCCTTTTCAGCAATCTACGTTATTAGGGTAACATATCTTCCATATCTGTGAAGTCTGCACAAATTCTGCTCCTTCATATCCCATGTCCAGCTTTTCTTCACTTCATTGTAGTCTATCTCCCCTAATTCGTTAGAATCGGATTAAATGTTTTAGATATGTTAAATAATAATTAATAATAATTATATAATAATAATATAATAATAATAATAATAATAATTAATAATAATAACTATATTTTTTTAATAATAATTAATATAAGATCGAGCATTGGGAACAAGAGGGCAGAAGGAAGGATACATTAGTATACAGGTGTTAATATTAACAACTATATATAATAATACACATATTTTTTTGAAAAGGGAATGGTGAATTATTTCTCATGATATAAATAATAGATGAAAGATATAAATTGTGTGACATTTTTTGATATTTTTTCCTATCATCCATATATGTTCGTTTATTGAGATATTTTGGTGTGTTTTAATTTGCATGTGTTTATAACTATATATGTTATGTTTTTTAAATTATTTCATTTTTATTCTTTGTTTATGTGAATTAGTTTGTTTACATATTTGATAATATTTATAGTATTGTTTTTTATATGTCTTTTATATATTTAGTATGTATTTTGTTATAAGTTTTTATATTATACTATACTTATATTTAATATATATATATATATATTTATTTATATACTATATTTATTATTATTTTGTTATATTTATTATATTCTATTAATTTACTTTTATATATTATTAGTTTTTTTATTTAGCTTATTATTATTATAGTTGTAATTATTATATATATATATTATATATTATTTATTATTTTTATTATTATATATATTATATATTCTTATAATATAATAATTATCTTTTGTATTCTTCTTATATTATATATTTTTAAGTCTATTTATATTTATTATTGCGTTTTTATATATATATGATATCATATAATATATATATTTTATATATATTATTATATATACTATTTATATATCTATTATTATATTATATTACTATTAAATAATATATTATAGAAAATATATTTATATTATTATTTGCATATAATATTATATATATATATATAATATATTATATTAATTTTTATTTATATCTTATAGTTCTTTGTATTTAATTTATTATGAGTATTATTATATATATCTATAATATAAGAGTTTTTAGTAATATATATATATTATTATATTTATATATATATTATAATTTTAAGTTATTATATTATTATCATTTATTATATATTATAATTATATATACATACATGAGTACACAGGGTTTTCACATCTGTGTGACATTTTTCTGTATATTTGAATTCCCCTGTATGAGTGGTTCCCTTTGACGTTCCGTGATCTTAATTATTTCCCGCAAAGTTTTCCCTGATCCATTCTGTTTTCGTTGTTTATTTTGTTGTCTTCATAAATTATTATTCTTTCACTTTAATCTATTATTGGTCTAGGCCTATTTTATTATCTGTCTATATTGTTTTTTTTTTTCTATTCTATAATTTAATTATGTGTAAATTTACTTAGAAAACTGTGTCTTTTTCTGAGTGTTCATTCTATGTGGATGTAATTGGTTTTAAAAAAATATATAATTTTTTAAAGTAATTTCAGCCTATACCCTGTCCTTTTCCCCTAGCCGTCGCAACGCACTCCTTTTTATTTTTTTCCAAAAGTAAAGTTTTTATTTTTAATTAACATATATATAAAGAAATAAATATTAAATATTTCTTATTAAATAGCTCTGAGTTTTTATATTACTGTCCACTTTTGTGTAATCTACTAAATAAGTTTCGTATGAGAGTTAGGGTGGAGGATTTAGTTACTTTTTTGTCTTCGAGATTAAGTGCTCTGCATTTTATATGATTGTTTATAGCCGCTCTGTCTCTTGTGTCTTGTCAAAGCTTCGTCAGTGTTTTTAACATCTTTTTTCTCTTCTCTCCTCTTTTTCTCCCTGCTTTTTCTCCTTCTTTTTATTAATAAATCTGTGTATGTGAATATAATTTTTCATTTTTCTCAAACCTTTTATTCCTCTCTTTTTTGTGGTTTGTTTTGACTCTGTAGTATGTTTCTTCAATTATCTCCCATGGGCAAGCTCTTACAGTTGTCAACATTTTTTGGTATAGGAAACTTTTTATTATATACTTTCAAATGAGATCTTTTTCAGAAAAATCTGGGAAATATTCCTTTTTTGAGAATTAATTTTTTTGCCAATTAAGTTCGTTATTAAGTTCTAAAATTTGCTTTAATTTACAATAAATAACTTTTGATCTTCCTCTGTCGCATTTCCATGCAAAAAAAAATCAGTCCTAATTTAATAATTTTTCACACCACTTCCATTCTATATCTTATTTTATGATTTCCAGGTATCTATAGAAAGTAAATAAACTTAATCAAGTCTCTAAAGTAAAGACAATTCACCATGTCCAGAAATATTTTTGATAATATTTTAATTCAAAGGTGTTTAAGAATGTATGCTTCACTTGCAAAGTTAGTAGTTGTAATTGTGCTTTTTGTTTTCTATAGAAAAAATGCAATTATAAAAACAATGGAAGTAATTATAATTATCTGCAAATGTGATGAAAACTCATTTATTAAAATTTGAAGCTACCGCACTTTCTGGAAACATTAATTTTAAATGTTTCTCTCCTATATATTGTTCCTGTGGGTCGATCCATTTTTGCTGATTATGTATTAGGAGGAGAGCTATTTTTATCAGTGTGGGATCCGGGGTGCGGGTTTTATCCTTTTTAATTTGCGCGATTTAGTATTTTTTTCAGATGCTTTTAATCATCATGAGTTTAATGTCTATTGAATATTAGAGTGAATCTGATTGTGTAGTAAATGCTGGTTTTTCGTGTGTGTGTATTTTAATTAGACTATTTTTTCTTTAATGGTCAATTATAATGCGGGGTTTTTGAATATTTGTATATGGCAGTTTGATTGGTAGATGTGCATTAGTGTGTAATTTCAGTGTGCATCATTCAACTTTCTTATCTAATATTTTGTTATTTATTAATAACGCGTATAGCCTGGTTAAGTTTTTCAAGTGATTGGGTGCTGTGGGCGTCCTGCTCTGGTATGTTTGATAAATTCGAAGATGTGAGATGTTCTGCCCTTTATCTTGTGTAATTGTGAAACTTTCTGTGCTTTTGGCGTCCGCATTGGTTGATTATGTAACATTAGGTGATATGTGGTTCTTTTTGATCATATCTTTACTGTGTAAGCGCATTTTTTGGTAACTAATAGGTGGTTTCCTTTTATCCCTCAACCATCTGATTACAATCTCTGTGGTGGTTCTAGTTTGTGGATTCTATTCAATTGCGTCAGCTGGTCGTTTATAAGTTAGTTTTTTTTTTGTTTGATAGTTATTTTATTATATAATAAATTAATTAATTATCTTTTTAAACTGCACAAAATCCAAAATCAATTTCGTCAAACCTCAAAAAAAAAACACCTCATAAAGTATTAATCCCTAAAAAAGAAAAGATATAAACAGATTAAGTCATAAGTCATACAGCCTAAACACATTCCATAATTACCAATCACGCTTCAAATCGAAAAGGTGACTTGGAACAACCTCTACAAACAGAATAGGAAGAAAAGTAAGGTAATAGTGAACTAAAAATAGAAACAGGATAGAGTAGATTTATGGTCATTATTCTCCCATCCTTTTCATTCACTTATCAAATACATCTCTTATTCCAAAATTATTCAGTAAGAAAAAAAAATATATCAAAAATATGCAACTTTGTCTATGGATCATTCATCATATGTTTTTGAATATTTTAAAATTTCCCCTGACTTTCTTGAATTTCCCCTGAACTTTCGCATCATCTTAAACGTTTCTCACTGACTTTCCCTGACCAAACTTTTTTTTTCCCTGACTTTCCAGAAAGTGTGAACCCTGATATATATATTATAATTTTTTATTTTATATTATTTTATATTATTATTATATATAGGTATAGGTGAGTAGGGTTAGATATATATATTATGGTGGTTAGTATTTTGTAGTCATTAGTTATATGTATTGTGTATTTTATTTATTTTAGATGTTTTATATTTTTTTTTTTATTTTTATTTGAGGATTATTTATATTATGTGATAATATATATATATTTATGAGGTTATCTATTTTATTATTATTATTTATATATAATTTATTTTTTTTTTTTATATATATTTTATCTAATTATTCTTTCATCACCTATCACTCCATTCTCTCTCCCCATGTTACTTAGTGTACTTTTCCTAACCTGACAGTTGGGGGGGGTGGTCTCTATAGACATGATTATCCCTTTTTTTCGAAAGGTATCTTGCGATAAAGTTTTTGTTATCTTTTTCTTGTTTTTGGTGGATTCTATCCCCTTCCTCCCTTCTTTCTCTATCTTCTTTTCTTTTGTGGTTGCCTTCTATTCTATTCCCTTCACTTCACTAATTTATATATTAATTTATTTATTATTGTTTTGTATTATTATAATTTTACTTTGTTACTTAATCAGATGTATTTGGTTCTTATTTATTTTTGTTGCCTATTAAAGCGTTCGCTAATTCGTATGGCTAATGTTTCCACACACCTCGATTCTTATCTCTGATTCATTTTCTTACTCCAGGCTGTTATAATTTAATAAAATAGGGACTTACCTTTTTTTATTTCTTACTAGTCGTCCACCTAGTTTCTTCTTCTTTCTTAATCTATGTATTTCATCCATTCCCTCCTCATTTCCTGGTGTGGTTACTCTTGCTACCGGGCTGTTGTCTGTGTGTGTCATTTGTACACTTGCGTCATTCTGCTCTTCCTATTTGATGATGGTAGGGTATAAGTTAAAATTAATCTTGGTTATTTACTCTATTAAGCCTTTCTCTTTGCCGGGCCTGCTCTATTTTGATAAGGGGATACCTTAGTAACTATTATACTTTTTTCTAACCTAGTTGTAAGTGTAAGCTGTTTTCTACTTTCTACTTTGGGCGCATTTATTCTTTTAGCCGTTTAGCTACCACAGATTATAGTTACTGCTCTAATAGTTTTTTTTCCCATTAATTTTCCTAATATATTGGGATCTGGCAAAGGCGGTGCCTGCGGGGGGGGAGTTGGTGGGGGTTTTTTGTTTTTGTTTTCCGGGGTGGTTGTGAATGGGGCGTTTTTTCCGAGGCCACAGTGTTTCGTTTTTTGGGTTTTTTTTTATGCCGTTTTTGTTTCCTTATTTTTTGTTTTGGTGTTTCACGTCCCTAATGAGCATGAATGTGTTGTTGTGGGTCTCCTTAGTTTAGGTTGAGGAGTATAGTGCTCTTGGGCCTGTTGTTGTGGGAGCGATTACTGCGGGTGTCTTTTTTTTTTTGTTTTCCTGGGCATTATGGTTATTTATTTATCATGGTGTTTAATTCTTGTTTTGGTGTTCGTTTGTTTACTGTGTGCGGGAGAGATTTTGTTGGTGGTTAGTCTATGGAGTCTTTTCATTATTGAATAATATATAGAATAGAAAGTATTTAAGGCATGTTTTTTTTAGATATAAAACCCCTTTTTCACCATTAAAATTTTTTTTGTGTGCCCTCTCAAAGCTTTTCCGACTCTGCGCTTCTTCGTTTGGCACGTTTTTTTCTCTCTAGTGCTCTATCGACCATTTATTTCTTTTTCTGTTTTGGTGGTTGTTTGTATGTTCTCGATTTGTTTTTTTTGTTTCGATGTAAGGGATGGGTTTTGTTGTTCTCTCTTTTCATCTGAGCTGCGATCACGGTTCTTGATTATTCCTGTGCTATATTTCCGAGTGTGTGTTTTTGCAGGTTCGGTTTCAATGGATTTTACGTCTTTTTTTTTGCCGCTTCGGACCCTCTGGTGGGCTGTTGGTGTCTTTTTGTCAGATATCTTCTGCTATCTTCTCATATACTCTTATATCTGTCAGCCATATCAAGTAGCCCCTGCGTTCGCAATGTGGTTCCTATTCTCCTGAAATGGGGGGCCAAGAATATATAACTTTTTGCCGACGAGTCCGACCTTCTCTCACCTCCAATGGATTCCTATGTTCTTTCTTCTTATCCTACGGGCGTTGATCTTTAAATTTACTTCAAGAGATGGTCGTTCATGCTTATTGGCGGTCATGACTTCCTGTAAGTACAGCTCATCCTTAGTGAGTGGGGCTTTGAAGCTGTTCTCTTCAAACTACTGAGTTCTACTAATGTGTCTGAGCGCGAGATAAAGAAACGTTCCTTATTGGTCGTTTTCGGCCTCTCGTACCAGAGCGACTGTATGGCGTTGCTTCCTGTACTCTTTCGTAAATCCTGTACGATCGTTCTGTAAACGACGGTTCTGAGAGGTTATTTATCTATATATTGTCGCTGAGTTTCCTTGTTTCCGATGCTTCGATTGACATCCCCTTACTCATTTAAACAGTATATCACTCATGATCGTGGCCTATTTCACCTTTGTGAGTTTATTTACGTGGTTCCTCACGGTAAGGTATGAGACCCTGGCTTTGCGAATCGACGAACCTTTTAGTGTTTTTGAGCGTAGCACTTTCTCTTATGCCATTTCCGGGTTCTCTACGATGTGAAAAGCTCTGGATGGTTTTAGCTCGATGGCACTGAGCGGTTTCGTGTGGCTTGGTGTGCCTCAACGTTAGATTCTTTTATTGTACATGAGCCATGTAAAGCTGTTTGTCACCTGGCAGAGGTCGTATATAGCCGTGAGAGTTACAGATTGTGGTATAATTGCTCGTTTCCACTGCGAGTGAACTTGTGACATGAGTAATTGCGCTGCGCGATTGTATGTTCTATGGACTGCTATTGGTCTTCTATCACTCTGTCAGCCTCTCGGCTGTTCTCTGCCTGCGTTTTCACTTCTTTGTCTTGGAAAAGTGTTGTAGAGGATTTGGTGATTGCATTTGTGCCATTGAGTGTATTAACATTTAGTATCTTGTTGTGTTGAGAGGGCTCTTATCTATAACTGGCAAAATGGATATGATGACTCTGTCCATCTTCCTTCTTTTTTATGCTCTGTGCTGGCTACTAAAATCCACTTTACTGTGGTTGCATGCTTACCTATTGACGCATTTCGCCGCCCGTTTTGGGTTGGTATCAGAATCTTATTGCCATTTTCCACTGTTCGGTTCATCTTCTAGCTTATCCGTGCTGGTTACGAATCATCATGAGCGTGGTTTGTACCTGCTGTGGCTTGACATTTGTTCTCGTCAGAACTGGAAGGTCATGGGCCTACGCTCGACCAAATCGGTGCCGTGTTCTTTCGCCTGACACCGGCATATAACGCCCCTTCTCGAGTGGTCTCCTTTGTTCCTACCTATATACGATTGTTCATTGCTGCTACCTTTTTTAATGGATATATATGTGATTGTTGCGATCACTGGTTCCTGCTCGTTCTGTATTGGTTCGTGAATGGCTACTGTCGCTTATGTACCTTTCTGTGAGCTTTACCCTGTACCTATCTCCCGAACTGCTTCTGTTCTTGTGTGTGTCGCTTGTGGATCAACACAAGTTCCCTCGTGTAACAGTTCTGGCGAATTGTTCGTTTTCAGTGTGTGGGATGCTTTTCCTCAGTGTCGATTTTATTTCATCTGCGTACTTCGCTTGCCTAGATGTGCGGCGACACGCGACTTCTATGAAAACAAAATTGGAACCTCGTTTTGCACTGGGGGACTCTGTTCCCTCTTATTCTCTGTTCTCTGCTTTACAAACGGGCTCTAGCTCGCTCTGTACAACTTCCTGCGTTGTCCAATATCTAGGAACAGTGTAAAACCTCTGTCCCGCTTCTGATCATTGTTTACTTCATTCTTCTATTCGTCCACTTTAAGCCCTGTGCTTTCGCTTACTACATTTATTTTATATACCAACGATTTTTCTTGAATATTTTTTTTCGGATTCCATAGATAAGACTTCTTGGGCTATCTCACTACTTATCTTCCATATGATTATTCTTGGTGCACGTTGCTTACACTTTTTCTTTTTCTTGGATCCTCTCTGTCCAAGTGTAGGTCCAGCAGGAGGTATCTTTGGATTGAGAGAGGGCGGGGGGGGTTCGCCCTGACGCTCTATCTTTCGCGTGTGCGGGGGCTTGTACCGTGCCGCGGCTCTGTCCGCCTTGTAGTGTTGTTATTGGAGTGGGTGGGTTAGTATTTGCTGGAGGACGCTAGCTGTTATGTGTATAGTAGGAGTTTCTTCTTCCTTTCCTCTTTATCTTTTCTGTTTTCTTCTCTCCTCCTCTTTCCTTCTTTTGGAATTAGCTCTCGTACGTGTACTTGTGTGCTTGCTCATCTTTGCTTTTCGTGAGTTTTCTTCTGTGAGTGGGTATTGGCTTCGAGTAGCATTTGGCTTGTTCGGACTATATTCACATTATCTTTGTTTCTTTAAATTGTTTCTCGCTTATCTACTCACTGACGTATCCTCATCTTCTATTTGTCCTACTTTCTTTTCCATCTTTCCAAGCCTCCGTTAGGTTGCAACTCTGACGTCTCCTCGTGACGGGATAGCCGCCCAATTCTACAGAAGATCTGCTTAAAGGAAGTCTCTTGGCAGTGGGTTGTGGGAAGAGAGGAATATCAATGCGGACTGTGATTGATCTTGTGCGCGGGCTGGCTGCTATCGGCGAGAAACTCGTCGCGTTACGTGTGTCTGTGTCTGTAGACTCATCTCCTCGTTTGTCCTTTGTTTTCTGTGAGTGGGGTACACAGCTGGGGGAGGTCCATCCACAATAGGTTCTCTACGGTGTCATGATCTGTCTCTCTCCTCCGGTTTTAAGTTCTCCTGTTGATGGGTCCTCGGGCGTTTGTGGCGCTTATCAGATTATGTCGCCTGAGTGTGATGAAGGCCTTTGCGGAAACATTCCTCAAGCACACTGATCCGTCGACTTTTTGGTCAGGAATCCGTGCCAGCACGTTTCTTTTCGCATTGCTCTTATACTGCGGCTTTAGGCAGAGTTTCGAGAGGTCTAGAGTGGGATTTCGCGAGGGGATCTTTGCTCAATCGTACGACTGGCACCATTCAGTGAGAGATTGAGTGTGTCGTTCCTAGGTAGCCATGGTTAGGCTTATGTGTCTGTGTTCTTATGGTGGGCGGCGAGTATATCTACGCGGTTAGCTTCGTGAAGCACTTTGAGATCCTTTTATTGCAACTGGTAATGTAATATAGGGAATGCTTTGTATTTCTGCTCTTGAAGTGTGTGTGTATGTCTTAGTCGGCCAGAGTGGGCAACCTCGTTTTGCCACGATCCTGCTGTGACATTCTGTCCAGTCCCGCGATCCCATCACCTCATCCTAGTGTTCCTTTCTCTCACACTCAAGGGGGCAATCTAGTTACTCGTCGTAGCGCTCGTATCCGATCTTGAACCACTCAGCGTTTTCGGCCGGCTGGGGTTTTTTGTTTGTTGGCGACTGGTTGGTTTGCTGTCTTGTCTCCTTCGGCTCTCTCGCTGCATACGCTGTACTGTCAGTGTGACCATTAGGGCCGTGTGCTTGTTAGAGAACTATTTGCTAGAGTTGTGATCTCGTGTCTGATTCTGTTTAACGAGTCCTACCGCGCCATCCGTGAGGACTAGGTTATGTCTCGTTTATACTTTAACTCATGCGCTCCATCCTTGCGTGCGTGTGTGAATCACGTCCTCTCTATACGCATTCGTTATTGAGTATTTTGCAGGATTTCTCATTGGCCGATGCTCTCAACACCGCGGATCCTTTAAAACCTGTTGTGCAAGTTTCTTTTTGATACAGGCGAGTGTGCTCTGTTTACGTAATTCGTCTTCGTTTGTGCTTTCCATCGATCTGTCTTTTTAGATTCTGTCTTTCTGTGTGTGGTGCTATAAAGGTCGTCTTGTCTCCTCCTTGTGGTGTTGTGTTTGGGAGCGACATATCTTTTTCATCGTTGATAGCGCATCCATGGTCAGGCCCAGTCATGCAGAGACCCGGTTTTTATCGTTATGTGTGCTTGGCCTGGCGTGTCGTTACGACAGAGCCCAGATGGTCCTTGTCTCTATTGAGTTCGGTCCCATTTCTCACTGAATTCGTCTCCTATTCTTCGTGCATTATCCGCCGTTCTTTCAGTTGGCGTGCGACATCGCCCTTGCGATATCTTGTACTCTTCGCAGTGGAATTGGATTCTGTGTGCGCAGCGTCGGCCCATACGGATCCCATACCTGATTCCTCTCTGTCCTTGCGACCGAAGTGCTGATAAATCGCGAGACCACGTTAGTCTCCGTGGTGGTATCCCACGAATGTGCCTGCTGGCTCAACTGTGCAGAGAGCGTCAATCGAGTTGAGTATTATCCCTGTATACCTATTAACTCATGAACCCCACTCTCTCAGACTTGTGATCTGGCGCTTCTCTAATACGTGCTCTCGGCGTAGGTGCGTGCTCTCGGTGTCGTATCTATATGTGCAGTAAGGCGGGATGACATTTTTCTTCTAGTATTACAGTCTTCCTCAGTCTCACCACGGTCTCATTTCTGCGTGACTGTGGCACGTTCCCTTCGTTACTACATCCGTCATAAAAAGGTGAGGTGAAACATTTCATGTAAACACCTATGCTTTGTTGTAATTACTGCGGGCCCCACACCATATTTTCCTTTGTGTCTTTAGTGGCCCCGCAATACTCTCTGCTGTATTGGACGATGCTTGCTACCCGGGGTCATGTTCGTGCGGACGGCATATTTGAGGTTTTTCTATTGCTCGCGTCCGCTTGCTTCGAGGCTGGACGGCTCAGAGGGCTGAACTTGGTTCGTTCTTGACTGCCCTTGCGGCGTGGTAGTTCTCTCTCTGGATTCTTGTGTCTGGTTCACACTGGAAATATTCCCTTCCTATGATGAGAGCTTGGGTTACTTCCTAGTGGTGCTTTGCTTGAAAAAACGGGTTTTTTGTGAACTTTTTCTGTTGTTTTGAATAAACCATAATATTACTTGTTTTTCTTTCGTTTTTGTGTTTTTAAGAATTATCCGTGCTGCGTTTATGTATAGTGTTATGAATTGTTGTGAGTATATATACTATGTTGGCATTTTGAGCGGAGAGTACTTGTTCTGCCTTCTAGGCCTAAATTACTCTCAGTGAGCTATTATTGAGTGATCTTTAGGATATACTAAGGAAGTCGGTTATATCTATTAGTGTATATAACGTCTATCTGCTTACCTTTATTTACCTAAGCAGTTCTGCTGTACTATACATATTGAGTAGTAATTTAGTCATTTTTGAGTAGCGGTTGTCTGTAGTCGTTAGGCCGTTTTAGTATATGTGTAGGTTTGAAATTATTACGGCCGTGCTTTTGTCTGTGGAAATTATAATACTAGTGAGTTTACTATATCCTATTCTGTTTTGGTGTTATCCTGAGTTTATTCTATGATGTAGTGGCATACTTATATTCTCCACTGAGTGTATAATACCTTATACCCGTAATGCTTGATCGCTAGGGGCCTATCATGCTTAATCTTATTGAGTTATACCCGGCGTTTGCCCTTAGTGAGTGAGGTATATGTTATTTAGTCTTAGCTTGCATACAAAAAAAAAGCGAGTGGGGTATAGCCGATCACTGGTGTTTTGGCGATGTCCAGGAGAATGAGAATGGTTAGGGAAGTGATTGTGAGTTTCCTGTGTGAGGGTGAAAAGAGAGATGAGCTTTGTGTCCAAGTAATACCTCTTGTAAACACGAACTGCAGTATTGCTCATTATAGTTATCACTCTAGAGTTGGTCCGTCAGGGTCAACAGATGGTATCGAAGTGAAATCAAGTATGGCTATTCTGACTTTTCTGTGTTATTTGGTGAGATGATGGGTTGAATATGTATGGTGTGCTCGGATTGGTGTAAATCTTCGGGTCGAGTTGAGGGGTTTCCAGAATTGTTGGATTTTGATTGGGATCAATGTCTATGTTTGTTCGATGTAGGAAGATTAAGTGTCTTAGGGGCGGTCGACAAGTTGTGATTGGAGATGAGAGCTGCATACCGGAACCGGAAGTGGGGTCTATTCCAATTTCGTAAGAGTGAGTGCCAGAGTTTTTAGTGAGAGCGAGAGGGCTGATAAAGGATAGCAATTGTCTGGTATATAATGTGTTCGTGTGTACAGTATTTTCTGTTACTCTGGGGGCAGGAGGCAAGAAGTCTTACTTTCGCAAGTAAACTTAGTTGAATTGCTGTATTAACAAGTTCGACAAAATCTGAATAAATCTGAAGCAAATGAAAGGAAACATTGTTAGCTAGTCTCGTGTCGTGAAATAAAGTCGTGTTGGTCGCTTTGGTTGTTAGTTGGAATATGGAATGTGGAAGAATGATAGAGCGAGGCGGAGTGGTGTCGGTACGAGTGATTGTGAGGTTTGTGATCATCGTCATTAAATCTAAGAAACCATTATGTTCTGCCATAGTTGTCTACTACTAAAATGCAAATGATGAAGCGGTTTCTCAATAATGAAAAGATGCTTTGGAATTTTAGTTGAGTGCACTGTTTAAAGGACATGCTCTTCCAGACGCATGCGATATGGAGCACGTAAGTGGAGAGAGGAGAGACGGAGGTGAGAGACTGAACAGTTTTTGGATAGGTTATGGATTGAATTCGGGGGACCCTTACAAGGGCATACGGCAAGGCTCCTCGCTGGAACGTTGTGCGGTGTGAGGCGACCGCAATAGGGTTTCTAAGCCAGATGTGATGAAGTGTCACTTTGGCAAGGGGGCGCATACCTCTGCTTAGAGAGACGTAATGATTTTAGTGGATGGTGCCGTCGTTCTCTTTGCTCGTAATGTGGGGAGGTCCGAACATGCCTATTTCGGTGAGCTTTGCACTGTGTGGAAAGAAAACTGATTGTGTTAGCAATACTTCTTCTGTGAGTTTTTCGTTATTGTAGTGCTGTGGTCGACATCGTAATAATTTGGACCGAAAGTATGGTGATCTCGACTTGTGCCTCGTTTGTTGGTGGGTGCTGGACTGGTACTAGAAGTGAGATTATGTGTTTCTGTTGTGGGGAGAGGCTTATCCGTTTAGCATATAGTGGTTGGAAAACTTTGCTATAATAGCGATATGATGACTATGTTTAAGGGATGGTTTGCAAAATGAGTGCGACGTTGTATTGTACGTCGTATTGGTTGGTGTTTGATATTCACTTATCTGGTGCATACGTATGCCGAGGATTATCTAGCAGAGCGTATTAGGAGTTGTGCATGTGACTCTTGGCATTCTTGAACATGCGTTGGTGCGTAACTAGAAGGCGCATGTGTGGAGAGGGAGGTGAGCCTACTGTTGTTCGCGCGTAGGGATTGTGAGGAGAGCAAGTAATAGTACAGAGTTCTTATAACTACTCATGTGGTTCAGAGGGTGAGAGTAGAAGGATACTTTGAAATTCAGTACATTCATGTGTACTTTAATTTATTGACTTTTAAGTTGGGCAGTATTGATCAATACTGAGCGGGTAGTATCTGAACAAGGCTGCGATAGAGTCGCGCT
This sequence comes from Trachelipus rathkii, assembly GCA_015478945.1. Lineage (NCBI taxonomy): Eukaryota > Metazoa > Arthropoda > Malacostraca > Isopoda > Trachelipodidae > Trachelipus > Trachelipus rathkii. The sequence continues at coordinate 52,835 of JABUQX010054664.1, forward strand.
CGATGCACTCGCATTGGATATAGGCATTCTGATTCTGCGTTCGATAGAACAAGGTGCCGGTGTTAGGTAGTAGTAGATTGGATGTTGGTGTGTATCAACTTTATCATCTCTGCAAGTTGCTCTAGTAGTGAGTGAGAAATGTACGGGAGAGGAAGAATAATTGTACTTAGGTTTTAGAGAGCATAGGTGCGGTTTAGTGAGGTAAGTATATGAGGCGATCGTGTTGGTGATTATTCTGAGAAAATCTTTACTATTGAAACTAATCATGATCAGGGACTGAAATGAGGGAGACGTGTGATGAGAGTATAATTGTGTATTGTGTCTTCTTTGATGGCATTCTGTCAACATGGGGTATTCGCTAGGCCTGGTTGAGATTAGGGTAAAGGTATTAGTTGGGCTTGATGTGTGTATCAGTGATCTTTATGATGTTTGTGTTGATAGGGTCGTTGCTTGAAGCGGATAACGTCAATAAGATGTATGATGATCAGTTTGAGTTGCGTGTGAAAGAATATACTGTATGCTCCGTAAGGTACGAGTGGATGTCTTAGTATTAACTCCGCTCGTGACTACGGAGTCTTGGGGTCAGGGCCTGGTGTTACTGGTCCTCCTTGGTTCTTACTTCTCGAAGCCTGTGTGTCGCTTACATGGAACGTGGGTTAGTGACATATAGGTGCAATTGTGCAACTAGGCTGGGCCCGTTGCGCCAGGAATCACTCGTTCTTCAGATGCCCTTACCATGATGCTGTAATCGATGTGCTAGGGGCCTGGCCTTCCACGGTTCCTTTTCCGGCCGGCCTCATTCATACCTTCTTGCGGAGTCGGAGATTTTCGGTTCTCGTGTTGGTTCGAATCTGAAGATGTTTACTAGAGATTCTGGTCAGTGGCAGATCTGTTGGCAGGGCTGTGTCAACACCAAGTGGTGGTGATTGACAACGTCGAATGTGGCTATGACTGTGAAGCCATGTTGAGGTGGCTTCAAGCTGTCGTTGTTCGAGTGGTCAGCTCGCTCCAGTCTGCTCGAATTATCCGCTTAGACTGGTGCACTCATGCATGCGTTGTCAGTGGTCTTTGATTTTACAATAGTTGAGTGGTGGTCTCACTAGAGGCGTTGTTTCATGGAATGCACGCACCAGTCGGGCGGGAGAGCCGCGATGGTATGCAGATGTTTTTAGGTACGCCTTGCACGTTCGCTTGCGTGTGAATTGTCCTGGAATCGTTCCGTGCCTCAGGCTGGTGACAACCTATGTTTAATCTGTTTGCGTGAATCCTCTGGTACGAACACGTTGGACTGTTACACGCTCACTATCTCTATGTGGTCAGCTTAAGGAGATCTCTACTATTTTGCCTAGTTGTATTGAGCCCGTGCTTAGTTCATCCCTGACTTCCTTCCTGTTCGGTGGCTCATGGTCTGGGGACCTAGGTCATGTGAGAGTTTCTACTGGTCAATTGTGAGATGAGTAGTAGAGTCACTCACGCATGCTATTCCCGGTAAGTTACAAGTGTTAAGATGGAGAAATATAAGGTGCTACACCGCTAGTGTGTAAGTCAGATTTTGTAAATATGAGGGAGAGACACATGTGCTAGAGGGGTTGTGTGTTGTGTAATGCAAAGGGGTAACTGCAGAGAATACAACATCGCAATGGCAGTATCTGTTGAGATGGTTTGCGTTCCTCTGTCGGAGATGGTGATTGTAATGATACCTCTGCGGTTTGTTTTGTAGCCACGCCACTCGTAACGGAGGTTTGTGTCGAGTGTTGTTGTATAACCAGTGATTCTGGCTTGTGGTATATGTGAGAGAGCACGAAAAAGTGCATTCATCCTTTAAATAACCGTTGACCTATTCTAAGGTAGATGAAATTCACTTCAGATTTGACGAAATCCTTTTGGGATTAATTTCAGATATGTGCTCATTGACACTACGATGAGAATGGCCGGTGTGTTATTGCTGATGGGGGTATGGTTGTGGTGCCTCCACACGCTTCGTGGTTCATAGTGGAGTGGACCCATTCTACCTCCTTAGCTGTATATCTGATATTTTCTATCCCTATACCGGTAGAGTGTATCTATTTCTCTACGGTCCGTCGCAAGTCCCGTGAAGCTTATGTGTAACGTTGGATTTTTCTTGACTGCGACGAAATCTTTACCATTATAATATCATGGTCTAGATACAACCCTAGAGGAGGGGTAATTCTCGCTTACTTTTCGTACTGTTCATATTCTACTTAACTTTGTGCTACTTACCTTATCTATTTCTGATTGTTTGTTTTAACGTTTAATCCTAAACCTAATTTCGCTGCATGTTTAAAATGCTTTTTGAAGGAGAATGACCGCACTGCACTGTATATATAAAGACATTTTAATTATATATTTCTATTAATTATTTCTCTTTATTTATTTACTTGATCTACGGAGCATGGTGATATCGTGTGTATTTGGGGTGTTATTAGTAGCCTATTAGACGCCATGGTAAGGTGAAAGGTATGCTTGTTTATTTATTGTGGGGCGCACTATTATAATTATATGTGCAGTATTTTATTTTATCTTTAAGCGTACTTCCTTGTTACATCGTTGGTGTGTGATCGCGCTGGTCTGCATAGTGTATATATACCGTTATGTTGACTTTGTGTTGGTTAGATAGCATAGTGTTGACATATATGATAGTTGGTGTTATTCATATGCTGAGGTTTTAGCACTGGGATTCTGGATTATTCATGTTGTTCCGACTGTTTAGTTCTATTCGGTGGACTTATGGATGGGTGAGCGGTGTGAATACGGCGGTGTTGAGGTATATTTATAAGTCAGTGAGAAGTTTTGATGAGCTCACGTGTAATTAGGATCTTCATTGTAACGACATGATTTACTTTTTATATTAATATGAATTCGAGCATCATAATGTGAATATGTGAATATGATGTAGTGATGGAGCATTCAGAGGAACTTTATGAGATAGAAACTGTTATAACATGTTAACTGGCTATAGAGAGTTTACGGACATTATTGAGTCATTTGTATAGGTACTGTGGGGTTTTGCCTCGTGGCGTCGCCGGCGTGAGAGAGCATTGGTGGAGGATGTGAGCAGTGGTAGTGGTGGGGGTAGAATGCTGAAGTAGGGGCGCGGGGGGATGAGAGGAGAGGGAGTGAGAGTGAGGGGTTAGGTGAGAAGAAGTGAGAGGTGGATGGGGGTGTAGGAAGAAGGGAGGAGAGCAGGCGGAAAGGAGATAAGCCATTTAAATTAACACTGGTGGTGGTTTTTTTTTGTGTGCGCTTAAAACGCGTTTTCTGTTTATTTTTAAAGATGAGGAGTTCACTGTTGTGCTGGAGTTTTACGTTGCTTCTTTTCGTTTGAACTCTGGGTGTCTTTTTTTTTAGACTCGCCTCAACGCCTAGTGATTCACACGGTCCAGAGAGTTTAGTGTGAGGCAGGGGCGTCTCAACTTATGAGAGGGTAGTGGGAGAGCTCCTGAACGCGGTGGAGTGTGCATCGGAGGTGCCTTGCCAGATGCTCCGGGAGATGGCTCTATGTTCTACTGCGAACTGGGGCTGTTGTAGCTTTTGCGTTCGTGGTCTTATAACTCGAGATTAGATGAGGGTTGGCTGTGGTGGTGGGTGAGCTGTGTCCCACCCTTTTTTGCATGTTGAGTTGTTCATACTGCTCTATAGTGAGTTCGTGTACCATGCTCGCTAATGCCTGTGGTGGTGAGAGGGTATGTCTAGGAGCCTCTTCTTCCGCTAAACCATTCGCCCTATTTCATGACCTGGGGACATACGGTGTTGATATAGCTCTCAGGGTTATTTCAGATAGGGTGTTTCGTAGCCAACTAGGAATCTCACCTTGAATCAAGTTCCGAGAGCTATTTGTGCATCGTGGTCGTATGCCAGTGTTATTGGCTTCGTGCTGCGCATCTTTGCGCGAGGTGCCCAGGTTGCCTTCCTATCGGGTGGATCAGCAGACGGTTTCGTATTGGAAGTTCAGGTCTTTTTGTCTTCCTATATCATAGTTACTTTGGGGTCTCGTTTTTCTTTGGACCGGGTCAGTTGGAGAGATGGTCTGGTGATGAGGTAGGCAGTGGATGTTGGTAGGTTTCTGCGGATCTGTTTCCATTGGGTTCCCGTTGGAGCCTTATAGGAGGATGAGACTCTTGTATTGTTCGGATGGCGTTCGTTTCTTCATGTGTCCTATGTTGTTGTTAGCAGCTGTTTGGGACGCTAGTCTTTAGTAAGTTTTGTCCTGTGTGACGGATCCGTGGTGTGAACTCTGTTTCAGAGGTCAGGTGAGTGACTGGCCCGAACATGTATGGCCTGGTTTTGCGGCAGTAAGGTGGCGCTATACTGGTGGTTGTAGTGTCCGAGTTCCGATCCGCTGACCTGTGGTCTCGTGATGTTCTCAGCTAATATCTTGTTAGTGTGTGGACTGATACTTGCCTGGGTAGCAGTTCTCTGTATGCTTATAACATATCCTTGGTATGTGTTGTAAGGTCAACTTGCGTGACGTCTTCTATTCGATGTGCGTGTTTTGCCTCTCCTGGTGTTCTGAGGCGTGGAGTTGTTTATCGGAGTTTCCTCAATATTTTCTACCTAAAGACTTAGCAGTGGTAGCCACGGTGGGCGGAGTTGTGGTTCTTGGTGTTCCTTGCTGTTTTGGAATTTGAGCGCTTCGGAGTCTCAACTGTACCGGTTTTCCTCAATATTATCTGGGGGTCTTGGCTCGGCTCAATATGTCTTATATTGCCTGCCGTGTGTCTTTGTGGATTGCGTTTGTACGGCTACCCGTTGTCATAGCCTCCATAGAATACATTGTGGTGAGCGGACAGAAAAACCATGCTCGCACGTTATATAATCATGGGTTGTTTGGAGTGGCTAAAAGAGGAGCGTGTTTGGTGGTTGTCTATCTAAGAGGAAATAGGGGGTTGCCTGTCTCATTCCTATGTCTCTTCCGGGTTCTTTCTAAGATCCTTGTAATTCTGATGGAATTGGGTGTTTTGCAAGGTGGATGCATGGTCGCGTTCTGCGTCGTCCGAGGGGTAAGGTCTATGGAGGACGAGGCGTGGGGTTGATGGGCGAGACTATGCGCCTGGGAGGAATGCATGCTTTATTGTTTCACTGTGTTCGAGTGGTGTTTGTTTGTGTGGCGTCTGGCGACTTATGTGCGAAGTTGTTGCCTTAGCCTGGTTTCGGTCCAGCCGTGGATCATCAGTAGTAGAGTGCGGATGCCGTGGGTTGCTGATCACATGGTGATTACCCGTTCTTATTGCCATGTTTGCTGTGTGGAGATTGTTTTGGGTTTATCGTGGTGGGGTTCTGCAATCGCTCACTGTTTATGTTTCCGTCGACGTCTGTTGTGCCTCAGTCAGTGAAAATGCACTTTGAGATGTTTACCTGCTGTAGACCTAGGTCCTGTGGATTTATTCTTGCCGTGCGCTGTCTTCTGTTCGTGCAATGGATCGGGGTGCAGACTCTTGGAGTAGAGTTCGAGGCACAGGGCTCTCGGGTGTCTAACTTGTGAGGGAGAGTTCCTGTAGTTCTCACGGGCGGGGAGGCGCATGGCGTGGACTTGCTATAATGCTAGTTCGTGAGGCACCTGGGGTGAGTGGTTCGAGGGACGGTAGGGAGGAGTGTGGTGTAGCCTCAGAGTGCTGCTTGAGTGGTTTCGGTACCATTCGAGTGGTGAATCCTACTGTCCTTTGTCCTACCGTTATTTCTGTTTTTTAAGCTTAACTGAATAGCATGTCCTATTGTCGTGTGTGCGTGTGGAACAGAATCCTGTTGAGCGCTTGTGTCCACTCGGCACTATGGGGGTAGGATCTATCCATCTTTCCTATTTCCTCGTGACGCTGTCTCGCTTGGCATGCCGTTTTATGCTTGCGCCCAGATCATTGGGAGCGAAATTCCCTGGTGTGGTTTGGTGCCATTCGAGATGCAGTGTCCATACTGCTTGTATGCGTAGCTACAGAACCGACTTGGGTGATATTAGATAGTGTGGTGTGTTCGGGAGTTGGGTTCTTTTGGGTGTGCCTCGCCATTGTCGGTTTTCGTCTTGTAACACGAGACAAGGTGCGGCTGTATGGTGAGAGCCTCGCAAATCAGTCGGGGCTGACAACAACGGGGTGTCGTGCGTCCCAATACTTCCTCTCCTGCCCTGTGGGCGCCTGGTGCTATTTCCTGCTTACAGGATTTTCTTCTCTCATCTTCAGTACGGTCGGGGTATCTCTGGCCTGACGATCATTTGGGGGAGGAGGATGCTTGGTGTGGCGCTAAAGCTTCGGAACGTGACAAACTCCCGTCTTTTTGTGGCTGGTGGTCTTCCTTCGAGTAGCGGTGAGAGTTCGCCTGCCTGGAGGTGTGTCGGCTTTGGAAGGTCTCGATTAAGCGTATGATATCGATAAGGCTGTGAGTTTGGCGGGGTGGTGCCTCGAATTCAAGTCAGCGCCGTGAAGTGAGGGGAGTTGCTATGTCTGTCAGGGGGAGTGCCTTTGGCTCTGGCCCTGTTAGACATTGCTGTCGTGTGCTCGATCTTCTGACTGCGCTTCGAGAACAGTTCTTTCTCTGACTATGCACTTGTATAGCCGTCGTCGCTAGGCAGTCGTGCTTCAGTTGCCAGGCATTCTTTTATCTTCGATGAGTGTTGCGGTCACTTTGTGTTAGTAGTGGTGTTGTTGGAGGTTGGCGCGTTGCGGGTCTATGTGGTGAACTCTGTGTGTAAGTTTTCGGTTATTTGTATATAGTGTATCTATCCATGCTCAGTCTCCTTGTCTGCGTAATTCTGCTGTCTCGTGTTAGGGATTTCCTCTGTTCGTTAGCATTACCCAACACGGTATATACCGCTTCTTGTATGTCTTGGGGCGGACGGTACTGGTGGTACAAGTGACTAAGTATAGAAAAGATTCGCTCACTCACTCTTACTCTCCTCTAATGACTGTGGGAAGTAAATGCACAATATGCATTCCGTGGAAACTAGAAAAGTATTGGTATAGAATATTAGGGTCAGTCTCGATAGAAGATGCCTCAGCCTTTACTCTCTTTGCCTTTCATAATACTTTAAGTGAGAACTAGTCGCACTAAAAAATAATCCCCTCACCTAAGGCTTCTCACGGTATCCTCTTTTTTTTTTTTTTTTTTTCTTCAGTCGATCGTGACCTCTATTGTGAATCTCAAGTCATACTGTGGGTGAGTTCATTCCAGTTGGCCTCCCTGGTTGGTCACGTTGTGATGCCTATCTAGTTGTGGTTCTTATTCGTTTCACAAAACTCTCGCCATTCATTTTTAACTTTGTCTATTATGCCAATTTCTTTAACTAACTTTCTTATGCCATATACTTATTTACTATTTGCGTCCATTTCAAGGCTATTCCATTTAGCGTGACTTCAATCCACCATATATTTGATGCTCTTAATTGTGACCTGTTTGTGATCTATGCATCACTTTCCCACATGACCAACATATTTGCTGCGAACTTTGGGTATCTTTTCTATTAATTTCTCATCTCGATATTGTTCTTTCTACGTTTCCAGTGATGGAGAGGTGACCTTGTCAATCGTTTTTCTTTTTCTTGTTTTGTACTGGAGTTCGGGGTTGTCTATTGCTTAGTGCAAGGCTTACCGACACCTAGACACGTCCGCCTTAGATTAAGCGCGAGTGTCTGAAACTATTTGTATCTTTATATTCTATACGGTGTTCCTCTTTCTCTATGGAGCAATATGTTTCAGAGCTATATTTTTTACTACTTATACACAGGTGAACACATATTCCTCACGTACATTATTAAGGACTCAGCTGTGGGGACTGCTGCATTCATATACGTCTGGTGACTTTACTCTCTGTGTTTTATACCTAAGCCAAGGATTTAATTCCACCAGGCGCGATTTCATGTGCCTTATCTTCCGACTAACTTTCTTTAGACGTACAACTACTGCATTTCATCCGTTCCCATTGCTGCTCTTGTGCATCAACATATTACATGGTGCCTAAAGACATTTAGAACTCATGCAGGACTACTTGTTCTATTCTTGTTTGCTGGTCTCACTCATTGTTAGCACATCTACCTTACATGCCCGAAATATTGTATCGTCCATGACTTCACACAATAAACTTTGCGCTTTTACTGTGCTACTCGTGAGATTCTCTACGTTTCTCGGTGTGGACTTTGGTTTCTCAACCCGAGACTGCTCTTATTCGGCACGACTCCTTTCCTGCCTTAAACTTCTCCTTTAGCCCAAGTCCTGTCTATAAAACTTCTCTGCAGATTCGCTCACACAAACTCGAAGATATTCTGTTAAATTGAAATGTATGGAGTTTGAGGGGAGGTGCACCCTCTCTCTATTCGTGGTCCGGACTTGTCATTCTCATTGTTGCATTCTTTCTAGGACGACCATAATCTCCTCGTTGGCCGTCAGTGTTGGTTGGTGTGTGGTTGCCGACCTTCTTATGTAGCTATATAAACCTATCCATTATACAAATTTGGAGATAACCCAAGGAGACATATGTGGCAGACATCTGTGCCCTCATATCAATAGTTTAATATTAATGGTTATTCTCTTCAATGAACAACTTTGCGATCTTTTCGCTATATTATGATTGTGTATATCACCCAGCATTGGCTCACTGACCTGCGTCAATAATATTATCTTTTTTGAGGTCTCAATGCGGATCTTATAGTCTCGTTAACCATCCAACTTGACGAATAAGCTTTCTTTCGTACTAACTAGCGCTGCTGCAGAGAAGGCTTCCTATTATAGACTCCTATCCATAACCTTTCCCTGTGTGCGAGATTGCCGATTTATACTACCCTGGTTGAGTATTATCCATGTTTATGCTTTCTCAGAGTCATTTTTCTTTCCTCATATAATATGTGTTCAATTGTTAAGGTGGAAGTTTCTGAGTTCGGAGAGACAGCGCTGCGGTTATTAGGTGTCACTTCATAACGCACCGCTTGGTTCTCTGTTCACAAAATCATTCTTTTATTCCATTTGGATGCTCATCTACTGCTTCTGTCGTATCCTTGGTCTCGTACCTTAGGGGACAATACCAGCATATATCTTCCCATATCAACACTGTCAATTAAGGGAGGATAATGAGAGGCACTATAATTCGTGACAGTATCGCTTCTCTTTCTTCCTTTGTTGGGTGGTGGCACTCCATTACATAAAGAGGAAACTAGTTACTCGCTCTCCTCATATTTGGATGGGGTTCCCTTTTTTTCGGTATAATCTTATATTTGTGTTTTGCGGCTCTTTCGATTAAATTGCCTTGTCTTTTTTGCGGTTACATTGGTTGCACAACTTTTCCAAACAATCGAGGATTGTCATCTCACCACCGGTCTTTTTGATCATTTATTTCACGGGGAGCACGCAGTGGATATTCAGTCTAAGTGAGCGGCCGGGGTGCTGGCTGATTTTACCTATTCTTTTTCTATCTTTCTCACTTATCTCATTATCCTTCCTCCTTACTTTGAATGACTCATCTCCACAAAATTATTCTATTCCGTCTTTTTCATTTTTTATTCA
>JABUQX010054665.1:0-15000 GCA_015478945.1 Trachelipus rathkii
TTGGAAAATGTCAATTTTGCCATTCAAGGAGGTACTGGTAGCAAACTTATTATATGTTCTTTACTCTTGTTTATATATTCTATTTGATTAACGGATTTTTAGCACGTTAGATATTGCACAGATTAGAACTTTGTTTTTAGATCTCAATGTAAATTTTTTTTGTTTTTTTTCATATTTGGTCCCAAAATTTTTCATTCCGCTTCAATAAGTACGAATAATATAATAATTTTGGGGCTCTCAGGTTATACAGATTTCAATACGCATTCTAAGACGATTGTTTATTAGAGGGATAATCCTCACTTAAATGAAGGAGCAAATTGCCCCAGTCATCTTAACTTCGACCTTATGAAAACTTATGTAGAATAATTCATAAAGCAATTCTTATATGTAGCTCTGGTAAGCGTATCCGCTCTATCTTAGAACGGTCTGTTCTTTATTTATGATTTGACTGTATTGTGAATATAATCCTCAAAATGAGTGTCATCTATCAGAGCTTACACGATAAGAAATCTTATTCAACTTCTCTTAATTCATTAATCAATTATTTGTTTTTCCCCACTTTTAGAATTAGATAAACTCTTTTTTCTCTGTAGACATTAAAAATACTTATAGTGTCGGACTATAACGATATGAGTAAATAGTTGATAGAGCGCGAGGTTTTACGAATGACGCTATAATCTCGCACTTACTATTTCACTCCACTTTAATGACCACTAACCACGATAAAAAAATTAACACTAACTAACATATTATTAGTGATATGAAGCGTAGGTATAAACATGCACGATTAACACATATTGTTTACACTCAACATATGCACATGTACTAAATAGCAAGGAAATCTAAATTTGAATTTTCATAATAAATATTTATAGGAACACCATACACATACACCATATACATCATTAGATCCAGTTATATTACTCAGCATACATAACTCAATCGTCGCTGCGAACACATCCACTTAGCGCTAAATTAGGCAGGTGTTTGAAATATCTCCTTTGCAAAACCGTGAAAATTTTACAATTCGATGTAGTGATAAAGCGTTTCCAAACTTATTTATATTGTTATATTGTGTAATTAGCAAGAAAATCTAAATTTTGTTTTAATATGTATTCATGGGTTAAGATCGTTTCAGATAATAATTTGGGGCCCCTAGGTAATTTAGGCATTGATTTGAGGTATCTCCTTTGCGACAACCGTGAAAAAATTAACAATTTGATGTAGTGATAAACGTAGTCAAACTTAGTTTACCTACCAATTATTTATATTGTTATAATAGCAAGGAAATCTATAAATTTTAGTTTTTAAATTATGTAATATATCATGTTAAAGCATATCGTTTTCAGATTAAATATTATTATGGGCTCCTATGAATAATTTAGGCAGGTGTTTGAGGTAACCTTCTTTTGCACAACCGTGAAAAAATTTGAACACAATTATTTGGTAATGTATACGTGTATCAAAAGCGTAGTCATAGCTTATATTTATATATATATTTATATAGAGTATATATGTGTATTAATTAATTAGCAATAAATTAAGTCAATAAATTTGTTTAAAATAGTATTCATGTTAGATATACGGTAATTCAGATAGAGTTAATTTATATATTAATGGGCTCCACTAGGTACATTTAGGTCAATGAGTTAGTTATGAGAAGATCTATCCTTATTGCACAACTCACGTTATTTATGATAAATAATATTAATATCAAATTTGATGTAGTGATAAAGCGTATGATCAATATATATTTTTATTTATAATTAAGTTTTATTAAATTCTGAAATGTAGATAAGAATAATAATCTTAAATAATTTATTAAGTTTAGATTAAAGAATTATTCTCTGTTAAATATAATAAATAATAATAATCGGTTTCACGATAATATTGGGCCTCCTAGGTAATCTTTATGAAGCTAATAAGAGTGTTATTATATGAGTACATCTTTGTAACAACCGTATTGAAAATTTACAATTTTGTAATAGTACAGTTAATACATAGATAGTCAATGACTTTTTATTATATGTTATATTAGTATTAATTCATTTATATGTGTAAATCTAAATTTGTTTGAATAAGAGATATGAGAGAAGATTGAGAGCAAGAGATGAGGATTTTTGACTAGAATGATTTTGAGTTTTGTTAATACAAGAGGGAAGGGTCAGAACAACATCCAAAATTATAACCAGGGCATTACCTTGAGAAATTATATATTAGGCATAAAGTATAAATATAGTATGTTATTATTAGTAAGGTATCTCCTTAATTGCACAACCTGATGAAAAATTTACATTTTGATGTAGTGAATAAGTTTAATACTAATACTAATATTTATACTAATTATAGTTATTATTGATGTAATATATATTTAAGTTAAATAGTTAGTCGAAAAGTTATAAGATTTATATCAGATATAAGTTGATAATTGTAAGAATTATGTTAAATTACGAGTTAACAATATATTAAAATTTATATTGGGCTTACGTATACTATATGAGTTTAATAATTAGTATAGGCATATTATTATTATGTTAATTAAGTTATCTAGTGTTAATCTCTATTAGAAAATATTAATATACAATTTATGAAGTAGTGATTAAAGCGTTAGTTCAACTATAACATATTTTATTATATATATTTGTTATGTGTGTAATAGCATAGACCTTAAATTTGTTTAATATTAATATGAATTCAATTAAAGATCGGGTATCTTTACAGATAATACTATTTTGGGCCTCCTAGGTTAATTTATAATGCAGGTTTTTATGAGTTATAACATCTATTCACCTTTGCAATCCAGTTAGAAAAATTATTTACTATTTGAAGTTGTCGTGATAAAGGCTGTAGTCAAGCTTAGTAATGAGTAAGAGATGTAGAGATGAGTGGAAGAGAGATGAATAGCGAGAGGACAGAAGGTACTAAATTAGTGTATGTTAGAGAGATGATGATAGATGACATGTAGAGAGAAGAAAAGAGAGAGAGAGAGGAGGAGCAATGGGATTTCCAGAGGTAATTATTGAGTTTTTACATACGGGCTAACATCCCTCTCAGAGCAAATGATTGTTAGTTACATGGTATGAGTTAATCCTTTATTTCGCTTGGCGGAACAATCGCACTCGAGAAAAATACCTTTACAAACTCTATGAATTGAATATTATGTGTTAGATAATGAGAATTATTGAAATCCGAGTTTTAGAGTAGAAGAAACTATATAGTCTTATATCTCGTTACTATCATTATGTTTGAAATATACAAAATTAAGTTTAAAGAAAATAAAATTTCTTAATATTTCTATCCTCATCACGAATTCATGTAATCTTATCAATCAGTTCTATAGAGATAGAGTTTTGAAGAATACATAAAATTGAAGTTTCATAATACTGTACAAGTGATCAGCGATACTCATACTAATAATGAAGAGTGTATTAAATGAGGATATTTCCGCATATATGCACAAAAACCTGCTCGAAAACAATCTAAATTTCAAAAGAATTATAGAATATAAAATTCATCGGAGAAAATTTTCGAATCTCATGCGAAATAATAATACCATTTATGCACAAATATTTATTTTTAACGAAACATAGTAATATATTAATAAGCAAGTGAAAATACTAAATATTTTATATGTTATTAATATGTATATATTTACATGTTATAGTAATCGTTTCAGATAATAATTTCGGGACACTCCTAGTAATATTAGTGACAGTAGTATAGTTTATGAGTAGTATCTAATCTCATTTATGCATATAACATATAACTCGTAAAAATTTTAAACAAGTATTTGAAATTTTAGAGTTCATTTCAATGGTTTAAAGCATGGCAAGTTATCTTAATACCTTTAGTGATATATGTCGTAAAGCACCTATCAATATAGTTGCAATATTTGTATTTATAATGTATTCATGTTTATATGATCGGTTTCAGTAAATAATATACTTTGGGCTTCCTTAGTAAGTATTAATTTAAGCCGTGATGGGTATTGAGGTATTAAATTCTATTGCACAAACCTGTGAAAAACTTTAATATCATAAATTTGAATGTAGATGATAAGAGAGCGTAGTACAAACACCGCTGCTTTATTTGCAAACCTTATAATATATATGTTATTAATAAGTATGTTGATATATCCAGGTAATGAGTACATCTAATAATTTTAATTTAAATAATGTATTCAACTGATACATAGGTTTCAGATAAAAAATTGGGCTCCTAGGTATTTTAGGCAGAGTTTTTAGGTATGTTCTATATGCACATATATATAAACTGATACTTGAAAAAAATTTTAATACAAATTTGGATGTTAGTGTAATAAAGCGTAGTTCAATGAACTTATTTATTAATCATTGTTATTAATGTGTAACTAGATAAATAGTGAAATTACTAAAATTTGTAAATTATTTTATAAATATATGTAATATTTTACAGTATTAAAATCTTGGTATTTACAGTATCAATTTGGAGCTCCATAGGTTAATTAGTTATAGGGCAGGTGTAGGTGAGTTATTGAGGGTTCATCTTATATTGTATTACAATACTCAGTAAAAAATATATATAACAATTTGAAAAAATATATAATATACTTAACTAAACTTATAATATTTAATAATTGTTAATATGATTTAATTAAATTGAGTAAAATCTCATAAAATTTGTTTCTATAAATAATATAAGATGTTTTATACTTTTGCTAAATCGGTTTTCAGATTATTAAAAATTTTAGCTCACTACCTTAGTGTTAAAATTAGGTACAGTAGTGTTTGAAGGTATCTTAATTATGCACAATCCGTTTAGAAAAAAATTATTATAATTATTTGAATTGTAGTGATAAAAGCGTAGTCAAGCTTATTTATATTTGTTATTATGTAGAGGTTTCATAAGTGATAATTTACTAATATAATTTGTTTTAATTGATAGGTGGACTATTTAAGCTTCATTAAGTTTTTCAGATATATAATATAATTATTGAAGATCCTAGGTAAATTTAGGCAGGTGTTTGAGAAATCAACTTTATCCTTTGACACAATGTAAAAAAAATATTTATATACAATTTGTGCAAAGTTAGCGTAATTCAGTTACTATAAATTACTTATTCTTAAAATAATATTGTATTATAATGTATGTATAAAGCAAGTAGAAATCTTAATATAATTTGTTTTATAAATATGTATAATTTATATATCAGTTAGAAACAGTTATTCATGATAATAATTTGGTGAGTATCTCATATGGATAATTATTAGTGCATATGATAAGTAATGTTTGAGGTACCTATATAAATACTTTAGCAAATACAACCGTGAAAAATTTTAACAAATTTTATGATATTTTATGTTAAAGCGTAGTAACAGAGTTTATTTATATTGTAAATGTGGGTAAATAATAATTATAAGCATAATTTCTAATCTAAATTTGTTTTATATGTATTCATGTTTAGTAGTTCGGTATCAGATAATAATTTGGGATCCTATAAGTGTAAATCTTAGGCAGCGTGTTTGAGGTATACTATTACTATTGCAATAACACCATTATAGAAATAATAATATATTATACTAAATTTTAGATATATTATAATATTGGATGACAAGGCTTATTTATATATATATTATGTTATATAGTGTTAAAATAATATGACAAAGTGAAAATCTAAATTTTAGTTTTAATAAAGGTTGTATTATGCATGTTATAGATTACGTAGTATCTTTTCAACCGATAATATAATTCTGTATGAGGCTCCGTAAGGTATATTTAACTCATGGCCAGGTAACTTAATGAAAGGATGATTAAATTCTCAATACGTACGTTATGACCACAACCAAGATTGTAAGCATAACCTAGATAACATCTATTACATAATTTTATAGTGTTAAGTGAATAAAAGCTAGCGTAAGTACTAAGTATATTATTATATATAATTGTTATTAAATATACGTAATTAATGTAATTTAATTAAAATTTTGAAAATACTAATTTTTAATTTTCAATTATTGGTTTTAATCATCGCATTCTGGATTATTATTATCATTGATATTAATTATAATTTTTTGGGCTTACTTATATGTGATATATTTAGGCAGTAGTGTTTTAGTAATGTGTAATCTATCCCTTTATGCTCACCAGAACCGTGAAAAATAATTTACAATATTGTAAATATTCATTATTAAATATAAATCACATGATTCAAAAGACTTTAATTATTAATTAATTGATGTAAATATGTGGCAGTTAGTAAATAGATATAGTTTAATGTTTAAATATACCAGTATGTATTCTCCTTTACATCAAATACATCCAAAGGATATTAAACATGGGCAATTAAATACAGTGGAGATTACACAAAGGCCACAAGACACTTATTAAGAATTTGATGAGGGCTATCTCCGGTAAAACAACAGTTAGCGTCGAGATATTGTGTTTCGTTAATTATCTCTCTTTTCTACCGAGTTTGGGCAGTAACAAAATTTTATAACTAATCACAGATTAGAGAAATGTCTTATGTGGACTCCCCAAAAGCCGAAGGTTCTAATCTGGACGAAGTAATAGGATTGCTGTATATGTTATAGATAATTCCTAAGCAAATAGAGGAGAATACTCTATGAGACTTGTTTTAGATCAATTTAATATAAATGTTATCGTAAAAATCGTTTATATACTACTATACATTAGATAGATATCTCGGTTTATCAGTATAATATATAAATTTATGGTAGGCTCCTATGGTAAAATTAGTGACATAGTAATGATATAATTATATATCTATCCTTTTGCACAACCGGAAATAATATTCACAATTTGATGTAGTATTATACCGTAGTCAAGCGTAGTCCAATAACTTTAATATATTTATATATATTGATTATAATTAATATATGTGTTATAAATGCAAGAAATAATCTATAAATTTGTTTTCATATGTATATATATTCATGTATTAGATCAGGTTATCAGTATTATATAATTTGGGCTCCTTAGGTATAATTTAGGTATACATAGTGTTGAGTGTATCCATAATTCAATCCCTTTGGAATTGCACAAACCCACTTGCACATAAATTCGTTACAAGGTTATTTCATGTAGTGACCGCATATTAAGGGCAAGTAAACACTGTGAGACTCCTTCTATATACTGGTATATAATTTGTTATATGTGAAAAAAAATTCCATCAAGGAAAGATCACGCCCAATTTTTTATTTCTTTACATATTTTTGCATAGATTTTTAGAATGATGATCATACTTAATACTTTCGTTCATATAGACAGGAAATTTTAGAGAGTTCTGTTGAGTTCTCAAGAGCTCTAAAATAATGTTTGGGCTGCCACTTAATGGTTAATTTCTAATGCGAGTCCGTGTGTTTGTTAGGTTAGCCGCGAACCATTTTTGTTACAAAAAGAGTTCACAGTAGGAAAAGAAAAACAATGTACATGATAATTTATATGTAGTAGATATAAACGCGATAGTCGCTATAAAACTTGATTATCACCAGTTGCTTAAGGCTAACTCCTAAATTCAATGAATGATGTTAAAAGGTTTTTTTAAAGAAGATTCAATAATTTGTACGAATCTACAAACGTAATAGTGCATCACACTATCATATATCAGATTTGTTGTCGTTTTAAATATAATGTATTTCTAAAAGCTCGATGGGCTCAAATTCGGTTCAGACTTGAACGCAAACTTTTGCGCACGCTCTCTACCTGGTAATTTCCTCTACTGGCACAGAGGATAGTTTTTGTGATGTATTAATTTGATCTCTGGGGACACTAATTATGCTTTCAACTTCTGATTTAGAACAATATTTTACCCTATTAATTATATATATGTGGTAACACTTAATATGGTAGCAGATCCAATCAATTAATATTAGTATACGTGGTTTTCAACTGGGTTGATATATATGTATCTAAAATGGTGTGTATAAGTTAGCATAAAGGAAAATCTCAACATAGTAATTGGTATAACTATGCAAAGTAATGAAAAATAAATTGCCATGGAGAGATGAAATATAGGTTTTTTTCCAGAGAACATGACTAGAGACAACTGCAGGTTTACTTTAGCATATATTCTCAAGGCAGCATGCGTGTATAGTGTTTTGAGGTCCCACTCTATACTTTGTTAGCAAACTAACCAGCGATAAGTCGTAAAATATATCAAACTTTCTAGAATATGCATTTTGCTGTGTAAGATGGATCCTCCTTTGTGCTTCAAAACAGCACACAAAAACCGAGATAAAAAGTCTAATCGACTTGAATACTTCAGAAAATATATTTATCTTCGTTCTATATATCTGATGTATTAAATTTATCATTATTAGGAGACAACCTATAAATATGATTTTTATTTAATTTGTTTTATAACACTATATTCATTAAATATATTCAATGTATGAATTGGATCATTGTTTATTCCAAGAGTATTTATTGAATTATATGGTTGCTGCGCTAAGTTTAATCGGGAAGAGGACATGGTATTTTAGAGAGGTAATCCTCTCTCAACCAAGACATTATTATACCTTTGCACACATAACCGTGAAAAATATTTACTCATAAATTTTAGATATGTAGTGAATAAAGCAGTAGTTCAATAGTTATCTTTAATATTTATAGTTATATATATCTGTATAATAGGCCAGAGTAAAACAATAATAATTTGTTTTAATATGTATATTATTATACTCAATGTTTATAGTACGGTTTCAGATAATAATTTGGGCTCCTTGGTAATTTAAACAGGTAGGTATCTATTTTGTACAACCGTGAAAAATTTACAAATAGATGTAGTGATAAAAATAATAAATAAATAATAGCCTATTTAATTAATATAATTGTATATTAATATCTACATAGCAATAAGTAATATACTAAATTATTTTTTTATTAATATGTATTTATCATTGTTAGATCGGTTTCAGATTTTAATATTTGGGGCACCTAAGGTAATTTAGGCATCGTGATGTTTTGAGTATCTATCCTTTAATGCTACACAAAACCTAGTGATAAAATTTTACAATTTGATGATAACAAAATTATAATTCCGAAGTTCAATAATAAAGACTTAATTTATATTATGTAAATTATATTATATGTGTAATAGCAAGGAAATCTATAAATTTATGTTTTTATTAAATTTATAGTTTTACATAGTTAAATGAATATCGTGTTATCGGATTAAATATAATTTGGTGCTCCACTAGGTATATTATATTTAGGGCAGCGTGATTTTGAGGTATTCTTACCTTATTAGCACAACACCTGTGATATATAATAAATTTAACAACTTGATTAGTGATAAAGACGTTAAGTCTAAAACCATATAATTTATATATTGTTAATATATGATAACAAAAGTATAGAAATTATAAATATGTTTTATAATTATGTATATTATCATATGAATTAATGATTGGTTTATCAGATTAAAAAATTTATGGGCTCCTTGCTAATCTTAAGGATCAGGAATTAGTTATTATATTGAGTATCATATACCTTAGTACACATAAATCAGTGTAAAAATATTACACATATTTTAGATGTTAATAGTGATATAAAGCGTCAGATTACCAGGAGCTTTATCATATTATATTGTTGATGTAAATTGATGTGTTATGTCCGAGCTCGTTAGCTATATCCGGAATAAAAGTATTTAATGAATATTTTAATATTAGTATGTGGAAAGGTCACTATTGTTTATAATCCCGGTGTTGTCTATAAATTTTAAATGAGATATTTGAGAGGCGCTGTCACACAATTAATGGAATAATATTATTAGTTAAAGCAGGAATGAGAATGAATATAGTGAGAATGTTTAATTCTTTTCACTTATGTCAAATCAAGCCATGAATATATAATATATTTTTAAAATATATAATGTTCACTTTAAAAGAAAATATGTTGTGTAAATAATAGGGTAAGTTAGTTGATATAATAATAAGTCATAGTAGTCATATACTATTATTATATATTGAGTTATATATGTGTTAATAATTAATAATAGGAATTTATAAAAATTATGTTTTTAAATATATATGATATTATACAAATTATTTCACATTTCGAGTATTATTTCAGATAATAATTTTGGGACTTCCTATGTAAATTTAAAGCAGGTGTATGAGGTTACACTATATATATAATATATATATATATCCCATTTGCTTTTAAATGTAGTAATAAAATATTTACAATTTAATGATGTTAGTTGATTCAAAGCGAAGTCAAGCTATATTTTAGTTTGGAAATGATGTGTTTATTTCTCTGTGTTGTAAATCTAGAATTTTATTGTATATTATTAATTGTAATTCATGTTAGATAAATTCGGTTATCCACAGATATAATGATGGGGCTCGAGAGAGAGCACTGAAGGATGAAGAGGTATGTGAATGCAGAGGAGAGAGTTAGATATGAGGTACAGGCAAGGAGAGAGAGAGAGGAGAGAGAGAGATGTAGCAGTATATGATAGAGCACAGAAGAGCGTAGAAGAGAGAGAGATGTAGGGAAGAAGATGAGAGTATAGATGGATAAGGAGACACATAAGTCGATAAAGGCATTTTCGATTAACATAAAAAATATATTTTGTTTACCTTTGGATTGTATGCTACATGTGAAAATTTAAAATAATTTATCTAGTGGCTTACCTTATTTAAATTTATTTTTGTTAAATAGGGCATCACTTATTGTCATCAGGAAGTCGGAGAGGTAGTATCACACATGATCTGAGAATAAATGTAATGACTATTACAGGAGAAAGTTCCTACAGGATGAACTATAAGTGTCAATGGGAATCAAGCGATGTATAGAAGGTTAATCTTACCCTTTGCACAACCGGTGAAATAATTTTTAGCAAGTTGATGTAAGTGATAAAGCGTATCAAGCTTATTGAATTAGGTTTGAATATAAAACCCAATGAGCTACAAATAGAAAAAAGAAAAAATCTTCGAAGAGATATACCTCACTTACAATGTTGTAAAATAAATGAATATTATCATTCTTATTGTGTATAATGATCGAGGCGGAGAGTAATTAAAGTTCTATTGATGAGAACGTTGATGGTAATTTCGTCCGCCATGGTGTTTGAGGTATCTCCCTTTCCAATCCATTCACCAAAATTTACAACTCCTTTGTAGTCCGTCACGCTGGTAAACCCATCGTACGAGGTCTATACTGCATTGACTTTATACCTAAAAAATTGACTTTCAGTGGTAAATATATATTGTTCGCTAAATAGTGGGGCACACGTCGAAGAGCCCTGAGAATTTGGTGACAGTATGGGAGGATGACTGGTAAAGTCCCACTGTTCACATCGTCTCGAGCTTTCAGACTAAGAATAACAGATGGACGCCCTCAGGTAATTTCACCGCAGCGTGCCTGTATTCTAAGATAGCGTGTACTATAATCTCTCTGTCAATCTCAAGCGCAGTTTCCGTTATTTTAAATCAGAAAAAAACGTATTGCTATACACATATTTGATAGTAGCTTTGTAATAGCAGCTCACAAGTGAGTTCACCGAATACTATGATAAATGCTTATATTTTATTTATTGTAAAGTAGTCGATGAAATATGTAAATTATATTCCTCCTCGATATTTTTGTATTTTTATATTTTATGTTTTTATTTTTTCTAAAACTAAAACATATTTTTTTTTTCTGCTCAATGGGTCCGATATATACATAGAATAGATATTTAATACGTTGGCACGACTACTCTCATAAGTGGTAATATTTTTTGGTCTCATGTCCTGGTGTGTTTTCATATGAGGTTATCTTCTCTCTAAGCATAACTATACTCCTGTCGCAAAAATTTTTGGGCTTACTATAAGTGATATGTGAATAAAACGTGTAATATTAATAATTGAGAGTTTATGTAATTCTAAAGAGTACCTTAAATTCTATTTATTTATTTTATTTTAGAAAGCGAAATTCATCCCAAGGAAAGTGCTAAGAAAATAATTTCATAAAATCTAATCAGCATTTTTTATCGAAATAGTTCGTTAAACTACACTATTGTTAGTAAATTAAGGATAATCTATGTAAAAAAAGGAAATGTAGTAGATCGTGGGACGCTCTTCAACAGTCGAGAGAGAGAAATGCATTTTTAGCGCCTCGGAGGTCGATAGTTTTGTAATATGTATCTCCTTTGCTCGACAACCGTGAAAAATTTACAATTGGGTGTAGCTTACTGATTTTTTTAACAAAAAGACAGTAAGATACCACACTAGCTCCAATTGATTTTCGGTCATCAAGTCTACTTGGTGTCTCATATAATATAAATATTGTAATAGCAAGGAAAATCTAAATTTATATATCGTTTTATTAATATATATGTTATTTATTATATATCATATATAGTTAGAATTATATACGTTATTTCAGATATATTATTTTTCGAGTCTCATTCACAGTTTTACGAATTTGCAGTGTTTTTGTACGAAAGTATAATAAAATATCTGCACATGGTAGATATTTACTATAGTTTAGGAATAAAAATATTTTATTACAATATAGATGTATGTAGTAATTATAATAAATGTGTTGTAATATATATACTTATTTTATATACATTGTTATTAAATGTGTTAAAATTCATGAGATTAAAATATTGTTTATTATAAATAATTATTAGAATGAACATATTAGTGATGGAGTGAAGTCGAATATTTTGGAAATAACGGAGGAGGTTACATTTACTGTTCTTCAAATATATACAAACAACGCGGTTGTTGCGGTGTATCTCTTACCCGTGAGTTAATTTTATTCACTAATTAATTTAACTTCTTGTTAAAAATGTCGAAGAACAAAATCGTTGCTTTGGGATTTTTGAGGAGAAACAACAAAAATTTTTAACAAATATGTATATGTAATACGATTGATGTATATAATGGTCGAAGTTACTAACTACGCACTTAACTTTACTACTTATAATCTGTTAATCTACTACTACTTGATTGACTTACTTTAGCAACTAACTAGCAGAAACTTACTACTAATATATTATAGTATATTTATAAAATAATAATTAGATAATTATATTCAATAATATATGTATAGAATTAAAATATACTGCAGACATAATATAATATAATAAATTTGGAGACTGCAGAGTAATTATAATTATATAATAAGAGATAATAATGAAGTATATATATATAATTTATTGAAGGATTAATTCTCTATTTATTAATCTAATATTTTATTATTATTATTATTATTATTATTATTATTATTATTAAAATTATTATTTATTTTATTATTATTTATTATATTATTATTATTATATTTATTATTATTATTATATATTATTATAACCTTGAATGTTTCTAAATTTTGGGTCGTTTATGTTCAATTTACAGCCTCTGTTCTTACGAGAGAATCGTGAATGAGAAGACCACACGTATACCACCCTGCCACACACCATCCTCATTTCCTCAGCTCCGCCCCTGCTCGAAACACTGGGAAACAGTGAGCTGACTAACAGATGCCTCTTTAGCTGCTATCACGCTAAGTATATTGTTTACAATCTCTGACATTTCTTCTACAGAACGTGGCAAGTTTTAGTTACTTTCCTGAACGGAATAACCAACTTCTCACTCGGTCATTTCGTGATACCTCATAAGCGCTGCTTAGTACCAATCATGCTTTCTCTCTTCCGTTCTATATATAATTCAATTATATCGTTCACAGCCACAAGCTCGCTGCACTGAATAGCTGTCTGTACTCCGCGGAAATTCTAAATTGTCTTCATACATCATGCTCGATAAAACTCACTGACTTGGGCATGCTCAACAAATGTCATATTAGCTTATTCGAGAGATGCCATTTACCAGAGACTTTATACTCAAAACTTCTTTTGAGAATTGAGTTTGTCTCGTTGTACAATCCTTCTCTTAGCGCCACGAAGCTGCTTTGAGAGATGAGGATATCCATCCCTTGTCCGCGAGAGATCCGATTGCTCTTAAAATCTCTCCAATCCTTTTAGCGCACTCTTGTATGTGTAAGTTTAATTCAAATGCCCGCATAAGAACACAACGTTCTTTTAACTCATTCTATTTTTTGATTAATTTATCTTGTTTTAATAAATGACTTGATGTAATAGTATGGTATACATTATCAATGACAGCAAGGAAAGGTTTTCAATCTAATTCAGATGTATTATATTGGACTTGTATTTTGAATGGTTGCTCTTTATTTTTGCAATTTAAACATTCTGTTATAGGAGAGGTTGTATTACGGTTTCAAGAATAATAGGACTATATCTATTTCGCAGGCTTCTGAAGAAAAGTTATCTCCCTAACATGGTTAGAGTTTTGTTGCGTCTGAGACTGGAATGTCAGATATCGATAAATAAGTGTTGATGGAAAAATCCTTTTTCGCTATCACAAAGTCCGAGAGCAAATATACTAGTTAACGCATTGATAATGATGTAGTGGTAAATACAAAGAGAACACGTAGCTTTCTCATACCAGACTTTATATTTTCAAATCTTCGAGTTGTTTATATACTCACCGGAATTTTATGTATATGTTTTAGAGCAACAGCTAGTGTGAGAAGATCAATTCCATACTTTCAAGCCTTTTTCGAAAATATATTATGATCCGTCTGGGGAAGAGTTCATATCGAAAAGATAAAAGGAATTACTTGATCATAGAGAGGATTTAATCAAGAATCAATATTAAACATTTTTTGCTTAGTCATGCTCCTTCATAAGGATAATCTCCATAGTACGAGGGTAATGTCTGATTTGTAGTTTACTCAAGTCTAATTGTACACATACCGTGAAAAATTATAAAACTAAATAATGTTTGTCTTGATAAAGTAGACAGTGAGTTAAAACAAAAGATCGAACAAGAAAAGCTCTAAAATCTTTTACCTTTTGTATATTGTATGTCTTTTTACCTTTGACATGAGAGCAAATAAGAGATTATTTCTAGAGATAATGTCTATTATAAATGAAGATGGTATTTTAAAATAGATATAAGAATGACTTTCGGAAACTCATATTAC
>JABUQX010054665.1:20000-32500 GCA_015478945.1 Trachelipus rathkii
TTTATTATCATTATTATATTTTTTTATAAATTTTAATTTTTATTAATGTTATTTTATAATAAATTTAATAATAATAATAAATTAAACTTCATTTTTTCAATATTAATTTGATGTTAAAAACAAAAGTATAATTTCCAATCACCAATTTTTAGTGGCCAAATTAATTAAAAAATAAAACAAAATAAAAAAATATAAAATAAAACAAATATATAATATATATTATATAAGGTATATCATACATTATATAATATATATTTTTTAACTGTTAACTTTGCTAAGTTATAAATAATACCAAACTCAACAAAATTGAACATATACTTCTTGGAAATAATATTTAAAATAAAACTGATTAACACTAATAAAGAAATATAAAAGTGTCTTACCTTATAAATAATTACGGCAACTTTAATATGCTTAGGACCTACCAATTTATTACCCAAAACAGTTCCTGGCCAGGCTCTACCTCGAAATAATAAATTATAATTACAGAGATCCTTTGCATTGAATCATAAGATAGGAGCAATTAATGATGGTAGTTTCAAAAATTAATTTGACTTTCAGAACGATATTGCACTGTTCTTTATTTTTAACTTAAGGAATTTCAATTAGAGAAAAGTATTACATAAATATTTCCCAACATAAACTAGGTTGGGATTATAGTCTAATTTAAGTAGAACTTGCACTGTTATATGCTTAACAATTTAAAAGTTGCATATAAACAAAAACAACTTTTTCCGAACGATGGTCACAAGTACTTACTTATCCTTGTTTTTTATAATAATAATATGATCAAGGAGGTTGCGCGATACATATGCGCCTTGCTCAATTGGTTAAATATTACAGGGAAACAATTGAATAACGTTTCTACTAAAATTTAAGTATAATTATTTTAAAAATAATAAAGTTAATAAATAAATTAATATTTTAACAATAAATATGAA
Organism: Trachelipus rathkii; assembly: GCA_015478945.1. Lineage (NCBI taxonomy): Eukaryota > Metazoa > Arthropoda > Malacostraca > Isopoda > Trachelipodidae > Trachelipus > Trachelipus rathkii. The sequence continues at coordinate 20,942 of JABUQX010054665.1, forward strand.
GTTTTTAATTATAATTTTAACAATCTCCCCAGAGAGAGATTGTAGCCTTGGGCTACAATGACTATTTTAATGAGTCTAGTTTGGACTTAATGAGCTTGTCACACTTTAGGGCTGCTTGACGTTTAGGTCTACCAACTACTGCCTCCGAGTCATCAGCTGCTTTATCACCATTATTTGATTTATCTTTATCATTAGAGACTTTATCTATTATTAAGGACAATTCTAATGGATACAAATTACTTATTGAATGGTATAATATTTGTCCATTACTTTGTTTAACTTTAACAGTTCTTATTTTGTTGTCATAACCAATTACAACTTCCATAACTCTACCCATCATCCAGAAGGGACGAGGCTTTAAGATGGATTTTATTAGCACTATATCATTTACTTTGATTTTATTTTCCCAAGAGATTTGATATATATCAGTCATAGCTTCCCTTAGATCTAATAGGTAAGCTTCATACCATAGTTGTTTAAACTGATTAAATAATTGCTCTTGAGTATCAAGAGTGCTTTCTAAAGAACCCCTGTCAGGTTCCTTCCAGACTTCTTCATTTGCATCCTTTAAAATAAGAGAAGTATTACAATTCAAACGAATGAATGAGTTAGGAGTTATGGTTTCAAGATCACTAGCTTCTGATCTATATGTGAGAGGCCTGCTGTTAATAGCATTTTTTATAAAAGACAAAGTTGTTAAAAGTTCGAAATAATTTAACCTCTTCCTACCAATAACTTTATACATACAAACTTTCAAAGTGCGTATTTGACGCTCATAAAAAGACCCCCACCAAGCTGAATAATTGGGAATACGAATATGCTTAATATTGTTAATTTTAAGTTCATCCCTGAATTCATTGGACCCCAGAGCCCTAGACAAGATGTCTGCCCCTTTCACGAATGTTCTAGCGTTATCAGAGTAAAGGAAATCTGGGATGGTATATAGGTTACAAAACCTTTGAAAAGCTAGTAAAAAATTTGTCACACCCATGTCAGGGACTAGTTCTAAATGAATTGATCTTACATTAAGACATGTGAATAATAGGATAAACATCTTGTCCAGTTTACCTGTAGTCTCATTAGTCACAAATATATGACCAGTAAAGTCAATGCCTGTGAATTTAAAAGGCATTACTAAATTCATATGATGTTTAGGGATGTCAGTGCACTTAGGATATTTAAAAGCATGCACATTGATTTTTTTGCATAACATACACTGATTTAAGACCTTTTTTATTGCTATGCGAGCTTTGGGAATCCAGAAACCTTGGTTTCTAATATAATTTAATGTACTATCTAATCCCAAATGCTGCATTTTTTTATGAGCCTTCAAAATTAATAAGGTGGTGAAGTGGTGGTATCTTGACAAAAGGATAGGATTTTTGATATCATAATTAAAGTATGTACATTTAGATATTCTACCCTTTGATCTTAAAATGTCATCACCATCCAAAAATAAATTTAAGTTATTAACTAGGTTAGGTATTGCACCCTTTTGATCCGATTTTAAAAATTCAATCTCTTTAGTATATGAAGAGTTTTGTACTTTTTTGATCCAATATTTAAGAGCTTTTTTGCAAGGGTCTTCCTTAGTAATTTTGCTTAGAAACATAAACAAATAACTAGTTATATTTATTACTTTTTCAAATTTACTAAATTTATTTATTTCCAATATTTCATCAATATTATTATGTTTATTATTAATTACATTAGTATTAAAATTTAATGTAGCAAAATTACTAAATTCTGGAGAAAGTGAAAGCATTGGAAATTTTGGCCACCTCTCCAGATCCTTACAAAGCCACTCTGGACCATGTTTCCACATATTTAAATTTTTCGCAAATTGTTTAAAAGTTAAACCCCTGGTCAAAAGGTCTGCTGGGTTTTGAGCAGTTTGCACATAGTTAAAAATAATTTTTAGTTTATATTTACTTCTGATGTCATCACACAAAGTGATAACATCTTTTAACCTGTTATTAACATACTTAGCCTTGACCTTGGTTTCACCTGTCAAAAGCCAATTAAGAACTACTTGTGAGTCCACACCTATATTTACATATTCAAAAATGATGTTAAAATAAGAGTCTAAAATAGTGGATATGCATTTTAAAGCTAAAAGGACTCCTAATAGTTCTAAGGTTGGAATACTATAGGTCTTTTTAACAGGTGTTACTTTGGCCTTGGCAAACAAAAGGTTATTTTTTCCTTCACTTGAACCATATGCAACAAACCCATAACATTTAGCAGAACTGTCACAAAATATATTCAGACCATAGGATTCACTTTCATTCACAACTTGACGTGGAAACTCAATCTTACTCAATTCATTTAAATCCTCCTTCAGTTTACCCCATTCAGTCAACATTTCCCCAGGTAATTTTTCATCCCATTCTTTTTTAGCTTCCCAAACACTTCTCATTAACAACTTCCCTCTTACGGTAATAGGTATTGTAAGTCCTAAAGGATCAAACAACTTGGAAGTTTCAGAAAGTATCTGTCGCTTTGTACTACACGAGCTCCTATAACTTACTGACGACACATGCAAGGAATCTTTCTTTAAATTGCATTTATACCCAAGCACCTTTTCATACTCATTTTCATGCTCCACATACCTACCATCCATTCTCATACTCTCACACAACTGCTCACAATTACTATTCCAAGAGCGAAGTTCAAACCCACCCTGGTTCATTCTTTCAAAAGTAAGATGGTACAACTTTTCCAATTCTTTGCAATTATTGCCTGTAAAAATCAGGTTGTCTACAAAAAAATTAGAAGACAAGATATCCCTACACTTATCATCAGGGAACTTTTCTACATGATGTTTCATTATATAATGGAGAATGAAAGGGGACGCTGTATAACCGAACAGTAAAGTTTTAAACCTGAAAGAGATTAATTCATCTTCCTGATACCATAAAAAACAGAATTTGTTTTTGTCATATTCGTCTCTTAATTTGATAGACAAAAAGGCTTGTTTAATGTCACTAAGGACAACATAATTATTAGTTCTAAATACCAAAAGTAATTTTAAAAGGGAGTTCATTAAATCTAAACCAGCATAAGAAGCCTGATTCAAGGAAGGGCTGTCTTTAGATATTTTAAAAGAGCAATTAAAGACAGGTCTTATCTTAGTTGTGATCTGCTCCTCACTTCTTATTATAGGTCTGTGAGGTATAAATATATAATCACATCTCTTAAATTTAGGAATATTTACAATTTCAATTATATTATCTTGCAAATATTGAGAAAAAATATTATTATAACTTTCTACAAGTCCTTTTTGCTTAAGAGAAGAATAGACTCTATTCAATACTCTCAAAGAAATATCAAAATTTGAAGCAACATTTTTAATTTTTTCTTCTATCCAAGGAAGTTTGACATAATAATTGCCATCCTGGAAAGAAATATCATTCTTAAATTTTTTAATCATGATCTCATCATAAGAGGCTAGATCATTATCCTCTTTAGTAGGAATACCAACACTCTCCATGGACAACAAATATTCAAGTCCATGTTCTACTTCAGAATCATCATAAATATTATCAAAAGGGTGAAAATAACTTTTAATAGGATTTAAAATCAAATTTACAATGGTTTCATTCACTAAAGCAGACTCCTCCTCTTCTATCAATGGAGATTGCATATTCACTTTACTTACTTCTATGATTTGATTTCTGGTTAAAAAATTTTGAACATTACCTATAGGTATAAACTTATTTGCAATTTTAAAACAACTTCCAGACATTATATTAACTAAATTAAAAGAAGGAAGAAATTGAATAATGTCTGTGCCTAATAAACAATCTATGTCAAACATATCATGGTCTCCACTGTCATAAAAAAAAGAATCAGCTAAAGGAATACCATTTTTCTTAAAATTTTCAACCGCTTTATTCATGCCGTGAATTCTATAATTTAAATTTAAATCATTGTCAATGAGGAAAGGCATGCTAAAAACTTCCCGATCATTAAATTGTAAACCCAATAACAGTTGCTGAAAAATTCGCTGTTTTGCACCAATGAAAGTTTGAATATTGTACTCTAATTCATGTAAATTATCAAAATTATTAATTAAACCTGTCATGGCATTTTTAGATATGTAAGAGCGTTGACTACATGTATCTATTGCTCCTCTTACTGTAACCTTTTTGTTGCCTTTAAAGAGTTGAAAGGAAATTGTTGGCAACAAATACACTTTATCCACATTTTGTTGGAAACTTATACATAAGGAGCTAACAGACTCATTTTGCTCATTTGGGATATCATTGGGACAAAAAGCTGTTATATGGGAATTAGCTTTACACTTAAAACAATTAAATCTTAATTTATTTTTAATACCATAACATTTTTCAGGCACATGCCCCAAACCTCCACAATGATGACACATGTTTAGCTCTTTGGCACGTTTTATACGCTGAGGCACTGTTGGATACTTGTCACATAAATAGAGAGGATGATTTTTTAATTGACATAGCTTACAAATTGTAGGGTTGTAAGTTTGAGTTTCTATTTTATTATTTACATACATTTTAGAATCTTTACTATTATTTACAGTTTTAAAATTTTGAAGAGTACTAGATTTAGGAGCTTTAGTAGCTTGAAAAACTTTATTTACTTTAGCTTTGGTTGATACATCCTTCCTATTTTGGGACAAAATACTTAAAGTATTAATAACCTCATTATAATGATCAAAAAGTTGTACCAAAGTAGGATAATTATTTGCAATTTTATGTATTAATTCACTTTTAAACACTTTAGGCAATTTTTGAAATATTATATTACTCAAGAGTAGACTTCCAGGTGTATCAGCTTCTAAAAAGTCTACTTCATAACTCTTAAGTTCATAAATCATTGACCTAAGTTCATTTATATACACTTTCAATTTCAAAAAGCCTTCATCATAGCCTTCATCAACCTTAAGATCTAAAATATTATTTATATTTTCATTAATTATGAAAGGCCTATCAAGAAATTCTTTCTTTAATAACCTTAAGGCTATGTCATAGTTTTCATCTGTAATAGACAGATGGCTTACTACTTTAAGAGCATAATCCTTTAAAAAACTAATTAAATAAGTAAGCTTTACTGAATTGGTTAAATTACTCCTATTACCGATTAAATTATTAAATTTATTAAGGAAATTGGAAAAAAGTAATTTATTTTTTCCCAATCCATCAAATACTTCACACTGCAACTGAGGCAGTTTGGAATCATTTATATTAACCTTATTTATTAAATCCAAAAAATTATCAGTATTTACACTCTCATTTATTTTTACAATTTCTTTAGGAAAATATTTTTCTAAGGACAATAACTCAGCTGACAACTCAAAATGGTAATCTACTTGACCTTCAAGCTCAGAATTAAAATAAGAAGGATCTAAATTATCTACATTATTATCAGACAACAGTATGACAATCTCATCATCCAAACTTTTAATAGAATAGACTTCTTTCTCAATATCAGTATTTACAGCTCTAAATAGAGGCTCTGTTAATTTATTTTCATTACCAAAAGCAGTTAACTTTTTTAAATTATTAGTAATTTTTGCTTTAGAAATAGCTCTTTTTCTTATCAAAGCTTTAACAGAAGCTTTACAAGAGCTTAAAGCTTGAGCTTCTTCATCAGTTAAGGGCCCATAATTTTGATTAGGTATATCAACTTAGCCTATAATAAAATTTACTATTTGTAGCATAATTTAATTACTATACCTTAATATTAATAATTTTCTTAACCAATAAATGAAATCCAAATTCATTAAATAGGCAGCTTTATAATTTTCAATAGCTATAGCCTATTCGCAGCATGTACTACTTGTAAACAAACTTAATTTCTAATTTTAGCATAAATTTGCTTTAATATATGATTATTATAAACTATCCCATCACCAATTACTAACACTATCACTTTTTATAATATATTTACACTAGAAATGCTTAAAATCCATTTCAATTTAACAAAATTCACACTTAAATTTACATTCAGCCTTCGAGAATAATTTATAATATCGATATGTAATCGATATATCGATACATACTCGATACAAATATCGAACAAAGCAATATCGCTCCACTATCGATATTGAAAATATCGATCTTTCTAAGAACAATACGTCACAGTATAAATATGAATATTTCTACTATGAATACGTAATGCAATTTTTCGATACGAAAATAGAAACTTTTTCTGAGTTGAAAATTAATTTTTGAAATAAAAAATATATGTTAACTTTGCTAAGTTATAAATAATACCAAACTCAACAAAATTGAACATATACTTCTTGGAAATAATATTTAAAATAAAACTGATTAACACTAATAAAGAAATATAAAAGTGTCTTACCTTATAAATAATTACGGCAACTTTAATATGCTTAGGACCTACCAATTTATTACCCAAAACAGTTCCTGGCCAGGCTCTACCTCGAAATAATAAATTATAATTACAGAGATCCTTTGCATTGAATCATAAGATAGGAGCAATTAATGATGGTAGTTTCAAAAATTAATTTGACTTTCAGAACGATATTGCACTGTTCTTTATTTTTAACTTAAGGAATTTCAATTAGAGAAAAGTATTACATAAATATTTCCCAACATAAACTAGGTTGGGATTATAGTCTAATTTAAGTAGAACTTGCACTGTTATATGCTTAACAATTTAAAAGTTGCATATAAACAAAAACAACTTTTTCCGAACGATGGTCACAAGTACTTACTTATCCTTGTTTTTTATAATAATATGATCAAGGAGGTTGCGCGATACATATGCGCCTTGCTCAATTGGTTAAATATTACAGGGAAACAATTGAATAACGTTTCTACTAAAATTTAAGTATAATTATTTTAAAAATAATAAAGTTAATAAATAAATTAATATTTTAACAATAAATATGAAGTTTTTAATTATAATTTTAACATAACATATCACCTAGAATAATTATTGCTTTTCTTTTTTAATAGCCTAGGGTCCGTATTTCACTTCTTGTTTGAACCATAACTGGTATACAAATATAGATACTAGTTGAAGGTGGGAAGCTTTTATTACCTGTATGTTACTTTGTATTATATATATTATATATATATATATATATTATATATATATAATTATTATATATATATATATATATATATATAATATTATATATATATATATATATATATTATATATATATAATAATATATATAATATACTGGTAGTTGGGTTGGCTGCCCACAACCACTTATCCTTTTTGCCAGGATGTTAATGGCAGTGCCTCGGAGAAGGTCCGTGATCACCGTAATGATCTTCTATCTTTCAGGAAAATGTATGAATCGTTGGGTACATGGAAATGTCAGAGGAATAATGTTGAGGAGAAGCGGAGAGAGGTGATGGATGTATTTAGAAAGGGCATATTTGATTTGCTCTCTGTGACGGAAGCAAAGATGAAAGTTAACTGTGAAAATGGGTGGTGTGGTGTGAAATGTGTTTGTGCTGGTGTGTAGAGGAATGAGAGAGGAAGAGAAGGAGTTGCAATTCTGATGAGTAACTTGTGGTACAGAGCTATGGAAGATTTTGTGTGTGTGAGTACTAGAATTCTAATGGTTAAATTTAAGTTTGAAGAGGTCAAGGTATGTGTGGTTGTGACATATGGTCCATCTGAGGGTAATGTTTCTGGGATAATCTGAATGATGTTTTGGATGGTGTGAGTAAGAGCTTCAGATTGATTGTGTTGGGTGACCTAAATGGTTGGATAGGTGATCAAAAAAAGGGATGGTATAACAGATGGCTTTGGGGTATCGGGAGAAAATGAGAATTGCATTAAGGTGATTGATTTCTGTGAGGACATACGTAGGAGGAAAAAAGAGGTAAATGAACAGTTTGGAAGGAGGTTGAATGGGGACTTACAAGGGAACAGGAAGCTCTTCTGGAAGGGCGACGAAATGTTAGAATGAGAATAATGGGAATCTTCTTAGAATAATGAATAGGAATGGTGCTTTCGTAACTGATGAAATGATTGTGAGGGGAGTGTAGAGGGAATGCTTCGAAAATCTGCATAACATTGGCAGTAATGGAGAAATGATAGTGAATGTGTGTGGGTTTGATGGTGCAAGAAGTAATAGGTATTTTGGGAATGAGGTTATTAGTAAAGAGGAGGTAATGGGTAGAGTGAGGAAGTTGAAGAATGGTAAATCTGCAGGTATATATGAAATTACTGGTGAAATGATCAAGAATGGAGGCGAGATTGTGATTGATTGGATTTGGAAGTTGTGTAACAAAGCGTTTATGGAGGGTATAATTCGGAATGATTGGAGGAGAGTAGTAATAGTACCCTTATATAAGGGTAAGGGGGATAAGGGTAACTTTAGGAATTATAGGGGAATTAGTTTATTGAGTGTTGCAAGGAAGATATATGCTAGTTTTTGGTCGAAAGAGAGAGTCTAGTGACTGAAGGACTTATTGGTATAGAACAAGGTGCGTTTAGAAGAGGTAGAGGATGTGTGGATCATATCTTTACATTGAAACAAATAATTGAGAAATGCGGGATAAGAAAAATAAATTGTATTTAGATTTTATGGATTTGCAACAAGCGTATGATAGGATTAATAGGGAAGCTCTATGGCAGGTGTTAGTGATATATGGTGTTGGTGGTAGGATTCTGAATGGAATCAAAAGTATGTGTGACGATAGTGAAGCATGTGTAAGAATAAATGGGGTCAAAAGTGATTGGTTTAATATTAATAGCGGAGTGAAGCAGGGATGTGTTATGTCTCCTTGGTTATTCAATCTGTATATGGATGGGGTTAAGAAAGAATTAGAGTAGGGGAGGTTGTTAAGAATGATGGAGAATGGATGAGAGTTTTTGGAGCTCTACCTATTATATGCAGATGATTTGGTTTTGTGTGGCGAATCTGAAGAGAGTTTGAGAGGATTGGTAGAGAAATTTCGTAGAGAAATAGGAGAGGTTTGAAAGTAATCGTAGATAATAGTAATGTTATGGTTGTGAGTGATGACAGTTCTCGGTGTTAAGTTATGTTAGATAGTGTTCAGCTGGAACAAGGGTCTTAGTTTAAATATTTAGGATATAGGTTGGATGACAAGAGAACGGATGATACAGAGTGTAGTAGAAAAGTTGTGAATGGTAGGGAGGTGGCTTTTGCAATTGAATCGTTGATGTATGTAAAAGGACCAAGTCTTGAGTGCGCTAGGGTCTTACATGAGGGTATGTTATTACCTGTTTTATTGTATAGTAGTGAGACTATGGTCTGGAATAAGAGGTATAGACCTAAATTACAATGTGTTTAGATGGGCAATCTTAGAGGTGTGTTAGGTGTGAGGAAAACAGTTAAAATGAGGAATGAACGTATTAGAAAGGTGTGTGAATGTAAGAAAGGGATAAATGAGAGAGTAAATGAAGGTACGTTGAGATGGTTTGGTCATGTGGAAAGGATGGATGATAGCCGGTTGGTTAAGCGGATGTATTGTGGTGAGTGTGCTAGGAATCGACCGGCTGGGAGACCGAAGGAAAAGTGGATTGAGTCAGTAAAGGAATACCTGGAGGAGAGAAATGTGAGTTTTCAAGAGGCGAGAAGAAAGGTGCACAATAGAAGTGAATGGCGGGGTTTTGTGAGGGGGTATGGTTGTGGCCCACCTGGGCCATGGGATGAACCCTACATTGACGAGATGCATAGTGAGGTCCGTCGCTGTCCGTGAAGCTCTAGGCGTGAATTTTCTAAACTGCGACGAGTTCTCACTAAAATGTATAAAGGGGGAGGTAAGGCTGGGCTTTCTTTTTGACTTGCGTCATATTATTCTACTGCTTTTCTGTTTCCGACTTTGGGAAAGAAGGTGGGTGATATATATATATATATAATATATATATATATAATAATATAATATATATATAATATATATATATATATAAAATATATATATATATATATATATATTATATATATATATATATATATGATATATATAATATATAATATATATATATATATATATATATTATATATATTAATCTATATATATATATAATATATATATAATATTATTAATATGAATAATAATGAAAATAATAATAATTTAAAAACAACGTGGTGCTTCTATATTTCATTCGGTTCTGTGACGTCATATTAAATATATTTCGCTTTCGATGTTCCTTTATTATTTCAAAACTTTATGCTCGATTAAGGCTATTTCTTTTAAAACAGTCAATTTCATAATATTTTTTTTAGATTACGCAAATAAAAATTAATTTTATGTAAAATTGGCCCTTTTTATCAAAATATTTTATATTCTTCTTTAAGAGAGTTAGAGGAACGTTGTGAGTCATTCTTTGAAGGTGTGTCACATTCGGCGGTAACTGAATCTTAAAAATTTGGAATTTCGAGTCGGTGGTGTTGCAGTTTGCGTTGATGTTGTGTTATTTGTATTTTCCCTTTGATTCGAGTTTGTGTTTTTTTATTACATTTTAAATTACTTTTAAAACCGAAATCGGATGTACTTATTCATTGAAGTTTTTTATTGTTATTTAATTACCGCAATTTTTTTTTGTTTTTGAAATAGGTATATTAAATGTGTCAGGCTTTTATCTTTAATAAAAGGGTAGTCTAGCCTAGCCTCTCTTGTAAAAGTGTAAATTATGGCTTTTTATTTTTAATTAATATACATCCATCCTTTATAGTAACTAATGGTTTAAGCACCAATTTTATATATATATATATATATATATATTGCAAACCAAAGACAAATATATATATATATAATATATATATATATATTATATTATATATATATAGTATATATATATATATATATTCTATATATATATATATATATATATATTGCAACCAAAATACGAGATTGACTGTCAAATTTTTTTAATCTCTCCTTTTCAAATATTCCCGTAATAAGGGTTTGAATCATTAAGTCAAAAAGTGAATTTTTTAGTAATTTTAGGTGTCTATATATATTTAAATAGTTTTTAGAAAATTAACAAACATATATTTCATTTTTTATATCTTTATTTTAAGGTTATTTAGTTCATATGTAAAAGTTATGGTAATTGTTACGCAGAGGGTTGTCACCCCCGATTTTTTATGAAAATACATAGGAGCTCTCTAAAAATAATAATGAAGAACTGTGAAAACGAAAATCGTCGCAGCACTCTTAGGAAAAAAGTTAGCCTCAAAGTTGTTGAAAAATCCATATGATCTTTTAAAAAAAAATTTTTTTTTTTTTTTTTTTCAAATCACAGGATATACTCTAAAAAAATAATAATGAAGATATTAATGAAGAATAAATCAGCAGCTCTTAGGGAAAAAAAAGTTACTGCGCCTCTCTCAAAGTTTAAATTTTCCCATAGACAAAAAAAACTAGTGAGCCTCATGCTCGTTTAAGGCATCCTAGTTTCAGGTTATGAATAGTTTGTTAATTTACTAGATTTTCTTTGGTGTATACCTAACAAACTTATCATAACCTGAACTAGAGTGCCTGAAATGAGACCTAACCTGGATTGATCAATATTGAAAAGTCTATGGAGTTTTAACAACTTTGAGAGGCTGTTAACTT
>JABUQX010054665.1:35000-36683 GCA_015478945.1 Trachelipus rathkii
ATTTCTTTTCTTAAGGCGCTCCTGATGATTTTGAGGTACTTGACAAATCTAAGTTTATTGTAGATAATACTAGTTTCTGAAAATGGATGGATGACTCATCGCCTGAGCCTTCTTCTGTACTGCTACTACAATTATCACTTTCTACCTTCAGTTATTTGCAGATTTCTTCAAGCATTCATTTTCTACTCAATTCTCTCTTTTCATTAGAAAATAGTCAGTTTGTTTCTTGGGTCTACTACAGTACTTAAAACAATTATCTTGCTTTGATAAATGTCTATTGATCCTTTCTCTTCCTTTTTATTCGTAAATCTAAACTCTATAATGCCTTCTTCAGCTCTTCTTTTAAAGTCTGAACTCTGTTGTCATCCTCAGAGTTTGAGAGATATGTTGGAGAGCTCAAATATGGAGAATAATTTGATATAATTGATTTTGCCTTATAGTTTCCGTAACCATGAGAATGGTTCCAAAACTCTTATAATTTTTTCAAGTATTTGCCATTTATTAGCAGTCAAAGCTTAAATGATTGATTTTTCTATAATATAAACTTGCAGGGGTGTTTTCAAACATTCAATTCTTTCTAGAATCAAATATGTGCTATTCCACCTTGTATTAACATCTTGAATTGGCATAAGTGAGCTTGCAAGATGTGGATCCAAGTCTCTTTGTATTAGTTCATTACAGCTTAAAAACTGGAATGATTGAAATGTGTACAAATATTCCGACATTTCTTTAATTAAATCACACTGTTCTTTGAGAAAATAAGGCATCTTTAAATAACAAATAAATTTTATGAATAAAACAAAAAAAGCTTGTGTATCCTGCAAAATCAGTTTCCAAGTTTCATGTTATATGCTCCATCTGAAGGATCAATTGGATTTTGTTAGGAGGAATTTCCAATTATTCATCATAATTTTCAAAACTCATAGTGATTTTTAATTCCAGAATGAGACCTTGGGAAATACTTACAATGGAGTACAGTCCATTTTTTAAACTCGCTGATAAGGCCAGAGTGCAGTTAAGAAATAAATGACTCATTTGAATTATTTAGCTCTCTATATAACTGTAGTATATGATATCTGATCAGTCTTAGCTAACTTCTCATAATACCTGCTGGATATAATTTCCTGTAATTGAAGTTGGAAACATCCTCTACAAAATATTTGTACTTAGGATAAGGATATTTTGGTTGAAATGGCATAATTTTCTATGAATCTTCTCTTCTGTTGACTGTGAATAGTTAGTACTCATGCGATAAATTCATTTTTTCTGTGATTTGGGGTCATTTATATGCAAATCTTTTTTTGGGAGAAACTCTCCTCAAACTCACTTATCTCACGGCATGGATCTATTGCTCTTTTATGGTTTTCCCTGTTCAAGAAAATACAAGACTCTCCTTTTACTATTAAAATTTTTGGACCTCCAGATATTCTCTTCGATGATGATTTTCCATTTGTTCATGAAGTGGCGTGTACTAAATATAAAATTTTATGTTGATAATTATATAAAATATTTTTTTTTTACATTTCTTTATAGTTTAAAGGAAGTTCCTAAGAAATTCCGGTTCCGGCCGGAATTCGGCCTGATGAAATTTTTTTTGTGATTCCGGCTATTCGGTTCCGGCGAACTGAATTTCAGTTCCGTACAGCCTAATTATATATCTAATACTATATATATATATATATT